>VDFB02097824.1:266840-315859 GCA_007258455.2 Sequoia sempervirens
TTTTTGCAACACAACTATAAATGACTAGTTTTTTGCATCAAAATTTGTTTTTTGAGAGAAAATATTCCTAGTCATCAATTTAGGCTTTAGCCGACACCTATGCATACAAATTTGTATATATATATATAATAAATGCCTAACAAAAAGCAAACAATATAAGGCCACCATTTTCCCGCAGTTTTTAACTATTGCTTAGTTAGAAGAAATTGTCTAGTAAAACAAACAAAGGTTGAAGGGTTTTCAATATGGAGATATTGAGCAGTAATCGAAGGGATTTCCCAATGGAGGAATCTCCTACCAACCGTGCTTCAAGGTATGGGTCTAGAATGTGGCCAGATCTATCCTTCTATCAAACAACTCCCCGCTTGGAAGTATGTCTTGAGGATTTTGAGCTTTTTGTTGTGGACCGTCTCAGAGGTAAGCAAACCATTCTTAATTTTTTTAGGGTATTTAAAAAATTTGATGTTGGGTGTTTTAGTGAAGTACTATTTGTGTAGTGCCCCTCCATTCTCACCATGGATGTGCAGGTAGTTTGGATTTGAAACTTGGAGATGAAGGTAAAATAATAAGGATATTTAAAGGTATGTGCTAATGATGTTAAGCAGTTGATGTTGTATATCATGAATTTATGGACTATGTGAGAAGGATAGGAAAGGAATTATTAGATATGTCTAAGGATAGGTTTATTATGATGTGTGTGTGTTCAGACATGACCATTACTAGGATGCAAGCTATGGGCATATTTTTGCTATGGAAATGCTTTGGTTATCTTTAGGATTTTCACATGATTTTGACATATTATTATCATGATGATATGATATTATGATTTTGATTATGATTATATTTATCATGAAGAGGTACTGACTTGTGTTCAAGTGTTGCAGTTGCAGATGGAACACGAGCTTCTATTAGTAATTTTGTGAGTATGATGCATATTGTTATGTTGTTATTATTATGAAGAGATTTACTTGGATAGTTAAGTGATGTAGTATTGCATTTGTGGAAAGGGTGGCATCATACCATTGGATGTATGACGAACGTATGAGAATGAGATATGATTGCTAGAGTTTCTTTCCTAGTGCTTCAACTATTATGCATATGTTCTCTAATTTGTATGTTTGAGTGAACAGATACTAGGCTACGTCTCCACCTAAATTAGCAGGTCTGAGTGTGCCTCTAATCCCAATGGTGGTTGAGGAGATAACATCTAGGCCCAAGTTATACCCTAACCCTAGCCATAGTCCCCAATTAGGGATAATTGATTTAGTGTGTGACCACCTTTTTGGGTTGTCAAGGGACAATGCCCGATCTCATTTACCCTATGGTTGGAGTGTTGCATGTGTGTGAATGTTAGTGTTGCATGTGTGTGAATGTTTTTGTTGGGTTATGTGATTGTGTGACTCTTATGTCTAGCTTTGAGTGTGGATTCAGTTCTAATGGTGCTAAGTCCTTTGATAAGTCAGGTTAGTCATTGTTGTGATCATTCTCGTTATTTATGTTTTGATGTGAATGTTTCTTTTATGTGAGAGGTTATTTCGTGGTTTATGCCTAGCCTTGAATTGTAGATTATTTGAGTAAAGTTAGATATTGGGTCGCTCATGTTAGTTGTTATTATAATTGTTATTAATATGATAATGTGTGATTTAATGTTATTATATATATGTATTTATATTGCTATGGTTATTCTTTGGTGTGAGCGAATATTGGTTATTACTATTATTATGATTATCTGTGTATTATGTTTTATGAAAATAAGGTTATAAATATTAACATATTCTACTATTATTTATTAAATATTATGATATAAGATTATAAATATTAACATATTCTAATGTTATTTATTAAATATTAATATGTTTATTAGTAAATATTTAAAAATTAATATGTAAGCATATGTTATATTTGTGTTTTGATTTACTATTTTGGTGGAGTGGCTATTTTTAAGGAGGTTTTTTTATCTTTTATAATATTTTGAATTTATTTGGTGGGAAACCCTAAACAAATGAGTTAATTATGTGAGTTAATTTGATTATTTATTTTATTGTAATTATTTCATTAGTGGTATGAGGATAGGTGCTTTAATTTAATATTTTAGATTTTACGAGAGGATTTTATTTCCTTGTTTTATATTGGAAAAGAAGAGTCTTTTGGGGAAAAAGAAAGTTACTTTCTTTTTCGTTTTTCTTTCTTTTTTGAATTTAATTAGTTTTATTTATGGAAAAAATTGGGGAAATGAGACTTTCACTTTTTTGTGCATGAAATTTAGAGGATTTTAGAAGAGATTTTTGGGGTTTTTGAGAATGGAGAGATTTTACATGGTTTTGAAGTAATTTTTCTAAGGTTTTTGAGAAAATTTGAAGTGGTTTTAATCAAAATTTGGAGGAGAGTGATTTTGAATTCAATTATGGTTTGAGTGGAATGGATTTTGCTGGGGAATTGTGGTTTTGGGAAAAATTTGGATTGAAGAGTTGAAAGTTCAAATTTTTGAAGCTTGACATCGAACTCCCATCCATGCCAAGCGTTGGATCTAGGTTGGATTTTGGAATATTTTGTTAAATTTTCTTTTTGAATGTATAATTAATTTGATTGAATTCTCTCTCTCTGATTTTTGAACTTAAATGTTAGATATTTTTATTTTGTGTGAATGAAATATTTATTTATTCTAGAATAAAAATAATACATCTTTGTTATCTTCTGTTCTCTACTAGTAAAATGGTCTAACTGCATTTCCCATAATTCTGTTTTTACGAATTAGGTTGGTGAGAATTTTAAAGATTTTTTTTGTTTTGTTGTCTATTAAATTCAGTTCAAAAATGTCAAAAACCCATATCGTAATTTTTGAGATATAGTTGAAACACGGGGCTACTATCAAGCTACTCCTCCATGGTTACAAATACTCTTGTTTCTCCCTGTAATTGTAACCAGCCAATGGAAGACTAGAGTTTCATATTTATAGGCATTTGAAAGTGGTTAAATTAATTAAAATTTTAATATTTTATATTTTAGAAAAGATCTGGTTGCTGGTTTTCTCATTTTGTTATTTGGTTGTAATCGAGTATGCCGAAAAGAGGGTTTTTATGGGATCCATCTTTTGTTTTGCATTTTGTGAATTTTTGAGTCATTTTTGGTTGATTTCGCCCACACTATTGAGTAGTCAAGGGCCAAATCTGAAATGGGTCTTTGATAGATTTGAATTTTGAATTAATTTGAGTGTTTTATGGATGAAAAATTTACTATTGTCAAGAGGAAAAATTAGTTCAGTTTTGAAGTTGTATAGGAGGATATAGCTCTATCCTTTGATCTGTATTGTGTTGTATTATTTGTGCTTGAATGTGTTATTATTTGTATGTTGAAAATTATTTCCCATTTGTAAAAGACTTAAGTTGAGGCTTTTGTATTGTGTAAGGATCAATTGTACCAAGGCTATGTATTGTTGGTCTTGAATATGAACTGAAAAATTAAAAGTTGGTTATCATGTTATAAGATTGTGCAAATGATGTTATGTGCCTCATTGTATGTGTTGTGGTATAATGATCAACATTTGGGTTTCCTATCCATTTGTGTTATGTGTTTGGCCCCTAGAAATATCTAGAAGTCTTTGTAAAATTCCTTGTGATTTTTGGTTGATTCTTGTTTTAGGCAGTCTCCTTTCGATGTTTCATGTCAGCCACTTGTTGTTTCTATTGCTTGCTTGTGTGTGGGGCCTAGTGTTGTATCCTAGCACGGAGGGAGTGGGCCTCAAGGTTTCACGTGGTAGGGTGGTATTTTCCAACCATCCATTGGCGTTTAGGTGGTGCAGTTCGTGTGCAACATGGAGTCTTTCCTTCCACTTCATTCGAGAGTTGGTTTCATGATGCAAATGATATTTTTAAGAAAATTGAGCCCAATATGTATCTTATATTTATGTACCTCTGAGATAAATGAATCTTGTATATTGTAGCATTCTTGTAAAGGAAAAGTAAATGAATTGATGTAATCTTGAATGTATATATTTTGTTGTTTATTATGTAATGGAAAGGTTAACATATGAATGTTGTATTTTTATGAGCTTAAGTTAGTAGTAGATGTGATATATCTTCATGTATTCATGGCATTGATTAGGATTAGGTTCATATTGGCATAGTGTTAGATGAGGTTTAATTATAATTAACTTATGTTATCATATGTAATTTGATGTATGAGATTTAATTTACATTAAAAAATAAAATTATTTGCATGATGTTGAAGGTCTTTTGTGTTAATCCACTAGGTCCCTTAGTGGGGCGTTACACTTGGTATCAGAGCTAGTGTTGCAACACTGGGATCTTTGGTTAATGTTTTCGCCCATGTCTAGTTATAGTAACTTTCCCCATTTATATGTTGTCAGATGTCTGATGTGTGGCTAGAAGGTCATAGGGACCCTTGTGTTAGAGACCATGTTTTAATTTAAACACCCAATTGAGATGTTAAATAGAGGATTAGACACTTCATGTATTCTCCCATTAGGTGTGATTCCTTGGATGCTTGTAACTGTTGATTTTTCTTGTGTGCCCTTGTTTCATTTCCATGACTTCTAGTTCCTTAAAAGTGCAAATTTAGTTTTGGAATGCATGAGGGGGTAACATGTGAAGTAATTAAGATTAGGTATGGAATATGGATGTTTGAGTAGGTATAATCACTATGTAAAGATTTAGTGTTACTTGTACTGGCCTGGGATAAATTTTGAAAGAATGTGGGATTGTGTTTTGGAAACAAATATGTGAATTCTTTTGTTTTGTGAAAATTTGAATAACTTGTGATGAAGTAAGAGTTGGCCTACACGAAGTAGGAAGAGTTAAGTAGATAATCATTATTGTTCTTTTACGAATATAGAACTTGTGTATAATTTGTTGAAATTTGGATGCATGAATGTTGATGTGAAAGTATTAATGATTCCTAGATGCATTTAGAAATTCATGGTGCTTATGTAAAATTCTTATTGTGTGGAAGAAAAGTTATTTTGCATATGCATATGTTATGAAGATAGAATGTTATACTGAATGAATAAAAGTGAATGTGAATTTGTTAAGTGGAGTTGTTAAATGATCATGATGATCTTGATATTGAAATTTAGCATCATGTGATATATGGAAAAGAGTAGAGTGAAAGAAAAAACTAATAAATGGTTATGGATATATGTAATGATATGAATCACATTGGTTATGGAAATAAATGTACTCATGGTATGCAATCCTTGAGAAGTAATGTAATTGTGTATGCAATTGTACCCCCCTGTAAATGTGAGAAACCAGTAACTGTGCATTGGTTGTGTTGTGAATACCCCGTACTTGCTTTGTGTGCCCATGGGATGGTGATACTGTGTACCCATCCATGGGGAATATGTTGCATTTGTTGGTGTGGGATTAACCATACCATTATGTGTGCTTGTATGTTTGTTACTTGATTGATGGCCAACCCACATGTGGTTGAAATTTATATATGTAAGAGTAGCCAAAATGTAGTTTTCTAGATTCTTTTCTTTTGGTTCTCTAGTCCCTCAATCCATGAAGGGGTAGTAGCAACCACAAAGTTCCTTGGGAACAGTGTGCAATGTACGCATATTGCACCACAGAGCGGTCTTAGCTCAACCGATCCTGAGGAAACGTACTCAATACTTCCCCTTATGATGGATCAGGGTACTTGATCCATATGTGCTAGCCTAATCCCTATAGTATTGAGTATAGCAGCATTGGTTTGTTAGTATATGCCTGGCCGCCTATAGGGGCGTTGAGCTGGCATTAGCGAGTCACCCTCGTCTATATGAGAGGTAAAGCTCGAGTAGCCCCATATTGATATACTCATATATGTATTATATATACTATATTTGCACATGTTTCAACATGATGCAATGTATATGATGCCACACCCCATTGATGTTCCCACTGATGTATATATTTTGATGCTGGGTTTTCACTTGAAATGGGTATTTTAAAAAAATGGTATTGGATATTTTTCACTATTGAGATAATGTTTTTTCTAAGAAACAAATAAGATCTCAACCTTTTTTGGTATTGCACACAGTTTTCTAAATTTTTATTTTGTTATCATTTTTCTTGAGCATTAAAAAAAGTTGATGTTCGATGACCCTTTGTTATTGACTATCTTGGTATTTAAAAAAAATAACGTTGGACATTTTCTTTATATGGGTATTTAAGAAAATTGGTATTGGGTATTTTTTTTCTATCAAGTTATGGTTTACATTTCTATGGAGGCCTAAGGTTTGTACCCTAGTTATGCTCTTACCAATGCTTATGTTGGTATTAAAAACCAACTTTAAATCTTGGGTTAGAAAATTAGTTGTCTTGACAGGGTGTGGTATGATCTTGGATTGTATCCTAGAGTGTGTGGAAAGCTTTGTTTAATCATTAAGGTATGTAAAACTGATTAGGGAAATGTATCCTATATAGCAAGGGTCTTGCTTTAATACTTCCCATAATGGTTATTAGCATATCACATTATGGTGTAGGAGCACCCTTAGGACCTGATGCCTACAGGAGGAAAAGTTTGAGTTTTTGTGTTTTTTTCTATTGTTTCATGTTAATAATGTCATTTATGACCATTTGGGATCATATTGATCACTTTTGGAGAGTTATAGGCTTATTGGTAAAAAATTGTAAAAAGTTGTCAATGTTGCTCAAAAAGTTGTCAAGCAACTTTTGCAAAAAGTGGCAAAATGGTGTTTTATGAGAAAAATAATTAAAGGGTGGTTGGAAAAAATTGGGATGGATGTAAAATTTATAAATACACCCTCCAAACTTGAATTGGGGGTTGAAGTAATTGTGGTTGAAGATTTGGTAAATGAAAACAAGCATTTTTTGTGCATTTTTCTCATGTTTAGACCTGTTCTTTCATTTGCTACAAAGTGTACGGACCACATATTGACCTAAAACCAATTAGAGTGTGTTGGAACATGAATCTAATTTCATTATTTATTTTTTTCATCAATTTTCATGGAGTATTAAGAAAGTTATTTCATTTTCTTTGAAAACAGTTACAAACCCTGCCTAGGGTTTCTAGTCAACTTGTTTCGAGCATAAATTGAAATTTGTATGGTGAAAAGTCATGAAATTTTGCTAGAAGTTCTTTTTTTATATATTATTCATGTTCTCAAAGTTTCAGGTATCTATTTTGGTTTGATATGGTTTTTTTTAGCATACCTATTCTTGACTATGTAATAGAATAGTCATAAGAGGGCAGAAAAGGGAAATTTTGAATGTCATATTGCATAGTTTGGTCTCTTGGTGATTGGAGAAGGTATTTTGAATTTTTTCCAAGGTCCTAAAGACTTGTTTCAATGATTATTTAATCCATGATAAGAAGATTGTATCAATTTGATGTGGCTGTCCTATTAGGACTATACAAGGCAGTTTTGACCCTAGGTACCTAATAACATGTTTGAAGTGAATTTGTGAAGCAAGGATCAAGAATGGATGTAATGAAAGCCTTGTAGCCCTATTTCAATAAGTTGGAAGCCTTTAAAAGGCCATTCCCTTACATTTATATTAACTATCCTATGGGATAGTTTGACAAGGCCTAGAGTATATTGTCCTAAGGAGACTATCAAAAGGTAGGTTGTTGTGTCTAGTAGGATGCCAACATACATGAATGAGTTATTTCCCTCTGAGTCATATTTGAAAAGTTTGATCATGACATAGGAAGATCCAATTCAATAATTCCAAGAAGTCCTAAGACAAATCCATGATCAAGCCATTGAATGGTCAACTATGTTTGGAGTCCTAGAAGCCTTTAACCATTGTTGTTGTTGAAACCAAGTAAACCCTACCTCTGCATCACATTATTATATTTTTTGGTAACCCAAGATTGCATTGAAGTATATAAAAAACTTGGTTTGTAGTTTAATCTGTACACTTTTAAGTAATATTCATAAGGTTTAGAAAATCTTGATCACTCTCTAGAATATCCCATTAAACATGGGTTGTGCTTGAATGCACTACATAATTGATATAACACAACCACTCTGCATATAAACCAGAGTTATAGGAAATTTATTGCAACAAGAGGTAATCATTCTTGGATCATGCTATCATTACATTGTAAACTATTAAACTTGAGTCAACATGAATGCACCCAATGATTATTAACACCTAATTGTGATGGAAGTGATTAATTTGTACATGAATTGTGCTCATAAGAGTGCCTCCATTTCTATCACAACATAGCCAAATTAAAATTGGGTCACACATGAATGCATCATGTATTTGTTATAGCACAACTGTGCCACATGACCAATAGAGTTATGGATCACATAATTACAGTCACAAGAATTTGCTCCTTGGTTGTGTTCTTATGGTGATTCCATTACCATTATAGCATAACCCTATGGACTTATATTGCTCAAATCCTTACATTGATTATTTTCTCTTTGGATGGATGGAAATTCAATGGTAGGGATTTGTATGTAGGTCATGCTCATATAAGTTCCTTTGTCACCATTACACAATAGTACATTGGAATTTCCTTTCTTGAACATTTACTTCGGTTTTTATTGTTAGGGTTTCTTAGTGATTATTCCATTTCCACGTGGAATATTGATAAAAGAAACCAAGAAAAAAATCATTCTATTTTTAGTTAACTCATGCTAACATTTGGAATAAATGTTTGACTGCATTACTTTGAGTGTGAAGAATTTTGTTTTCTACTTATAATAAATTTATTAAGAGTTGTAGTAGAAAGCTTCTTATGTTGAAACCCATCATGTAAAATTTATTTAAGCTACATTTAGGAGACTTCATGGATTTTTTGTGATTTATACAACTTTTGCTTTGATAGTAAATGACATCAGATTCTTTCTGAAATTGAAATGATTTATTAATTATAGTTTAATGATGATTAAATGTTTTATTTAGAAGGGGTTAATATGTGGCATTTTTTATGTGTAGGAAGAATAGATTGTGATGGAACATTCAGGTATGGATGGTTCAAGAAAACTTGGATTGCTATCAATGACATAACTAGGTTTGAGAGTACCTTGAGCTGGTCTGAAACACTTTTGGTTATTTTTCGCTTGGAAACAAAACCTAAGTATAGGAATACAAACGTCGATGGACTGAAAAATTAGTTTCCACCTGATTACATCTTAGGATTCAATCAATTACTCTGGATTCCCAATTGATCGTACTTTGAATATCTGATAGAGAAAGTTCCCACATTCTAAAGATAATATCATAAATCTGCTTGGTCCAATTTGAGGTCCAATTGTAAGGATTTTTCTTTTTAATTATATTTTCTGAAATTTGGCTTGATAAAAATTATTACTTTAGAATTATGTTATTGCTTTTCTTCTAATGTTTTCAACCCTCATTTTAGGGAAGAGCTCTAAAGATGGTTCGTTTAGATGGAGACTACACTTTTCCACTATAGGTTCCATCTAGAAAGACCAAAAGCTCAAATACTATCATACTCAAAGAAAAAGTAGGAGTCTTGCAATGACGAGATACTCATTTTTTTAGATTTGGTTAAGAACTTTAAATGTTTGGATATGTGCAAAGAGAATGTTCATGGAGTGCAAACTTCCTTACAAAGAAATTACCACAACAGAGTTTGAGGTGAATTTCACCTGCTATTTTATGTTGATATGGATATGTTCTAACCTATAGTTAATTGTTGTAGCATAACAGATAGGCTAAATAGTTGTTCATATACCATTATTTCTAGTTCAAAATTGCTATACCTTATTCTAGGAGCAAATCACTGGGAGAGTCTATACATAAGACACAATTGTTTCAAATTCAAAATTGTCAGTTCTTTCATAATTGTTTGCTTCATTTATTTGATCTAAGACAACTTATTGTATAAAATATGCTCTCAAAATCACAATAAAATCCTTTATTCTGGGAAGACTGTTCAAAATCTTCCCATCATAACAATAAACAAATCCATCAGTCATTAACTTGAACTTTGCAAGAGTTTCATCAAATTCTACTTTTCCACTCTCTTTTCCATTCTAAATTTTATTCCCAATTTCATCCATGAAGAACTTCCTCAGCCTGTAGATCTTGTTGTTAGCCATAACTTTACCATGTTTCAAGGATATCTTTGAGTTTCTACCCAAGAAACAATTGAAAAAATTCGGCCTTACCAGATACAATGTTTTGAAAAGATCTTTGCAGTTATTCTGAAATAGAGTTCTTGATCAGAGTATAATGCACAATTTTGAATTAACCTTTTTGCATGAATTCCATATCTTTGAGAATGGTTTGAATCTCTAGGAGTTATAATGCAAATTCTAGGTGTTAGAGGATCTTATAATTTCTCAAACTTAATCAAATTTCAATAATCAACAGGCTCAAGTACAATCTTGCAATTGTCTAGTGGTAATTGTAACTATTCAATATCATCATCAACCCTCTCTTTAGATATCTCTCTATATATCTCCCTCTCCCCTCTCCCTCTCTCTCTCTCTCTAGATATCTCTCTATATCTCTCCCTCCCTCACCCTCTCTCTCTTCATTCTTCCCTCCCTACTTCTCTCTATCTCACCTCTCTCTCCCTACCCCTCTAGATATCTCTCTATATCTCTCCCTTTCCACTCCTTCCCTCTCTACTTATCTTTATATTGATTATCTCTCCATACCCCTATATATATATATATGTAATACCCCTCATGCTACTATTTGATTTTGACATTCACTGTGGTTTTGTTTGGCACATTGTGATTTTGGTTGATACTGTTGCTATTATGTGTGGTAGCTTAGACTATTACTATACTCTTATGATGCCATGGATATTGTGATGACATTTTATTGTGATCATTTGATGGAGTTATTTGGAATGCAGTAGACTATAGAATAGTAATTTATGATGTGGTGTAAAATTATAATGCTTTATATGATGATATGTTTTGGTGAGGGGATAGGTAGCATCACTCGTTCGCGAGCGCCCTGCTACGCTGTGAATCCTCCTCACAATGCTTTGATTTTATGTATATTGTATATCACCTTGTTGGATGCAGGATTTGCAGGAATAAGACTCGATTCCACCTATTTCGGTAGGTCTAGGCGAGCATTGAACCAACCCAATGGCAGGAAGTTGAATATTTAAGGTGACATGAAAAGTAACTCCGCACCAAGGTGTCAACAGTCTTGTATCTTCATGGTTTGTGCATATTGGTCACATTCATTTGTGTAGTTACATTGGTCTTTGTATGATTCTATGATTTGTCTAAAGTGGTGAATGGTCTTATGTGGTAAATTAAATAATTAAGTAATTAATAAAATAGAAACATAAAACATATAATTAAATATGGCAATGAATAAATATTAGTAATAATAAAAATATTACATTTATTCTGAGTCTCTCAATGGTTGATTTTAATAAGTAATTATTTAATAGAGAATTGTGGAGATGATGAATATTTATATATTTGTTTAAATAAAAGTTCATGTTGTGGATTTAAAATTTATTTAGTTTTAATTAAATGCATGAAAATGAAAATGTAATATGGGAAAAGCATCAAAAGGGAATTAAGGTTGAATATTATTTGGTTTTATTTCTTGAATTGTGACCTCTTGAATATTCCCGGGAAGAGGAATTGAAAGGATTCCTGGGCATAAAATTTAATAGGGGTTTTTCTTTGTTTGAGGGGATGGTTTTTGAATGCTGCAGAAATTTTGTTTCCAATCATTTTTCTGCCCTTAGTTTCTTTTCGGTTTTCTGGAGAAAATTGGTGAAGAGGAAGGAAAATTTGGATCTGTTGCTGGAAGATTTGCAGCAAAGGAATTAGTACAGCCAGAGGATCAAAGCTTCTTCAATTTTCTGCAAGCGAAGGACGCCAAGTTCCTTCTTTTAATTTATTTATCTTCTGTTAAAATAGGAATTGGTGCTTGTAAATGAAATTTGTATTTAGGGTTGAAAATTAGATAATGATAGGGAAAAAAAATCTATTGGGGTTACAGTTTAATCAAAGGAAATTTTAGCAGGGAATTGGGGATTGTTATTTGATTAATGAATTTTCTGGGGTTTCTGGGTTGTGGTTGTTTATTTAAAAAAAAGGGGTTTTTATTGCAATCTGGGAAATGAACAGCATTATGTTATTTCATTTTGTTTTAAAAAAAAAAATTATTATTGTTTTTGAGAACAATTTCCTTTCCACGAATTGCTGGTTCATATATATATACCTTATAAAACATTTTTGTTTTTATTTCAAACATGCACAGTGAATTGCATGTGTACAGTAATTCTCTGTTCCCTGTTATTGTAATATTCGAACCTCTGTGTATATATATACATATATTTATATATATATATATATATATAGATATATATATATATATACATATATATATATATTTAAACAAATGAAACTTTGAATGGAAATTCGAATTTATTGAAAACCCGTGTTATTTCTTTCCATCGCACTATTCATGAAGTTTAATTTTGATTTTATATTTATATATTTATAAAGGCTGTGTGGGGGACGGCCTCGGCCGTACCCACCACACTGCCATCGGTGTCGTCGGTACTGTGGACAGTCTGGACTGTCCACGGCAGTCCTTCGGACTGCCGTGTGCAGTCCGTAGACTGCCCACGGCCGGCGGGGTCTTCTATGCATTTGTTTTGGGATTAAATTCCCATTTAAATTTTAATGTTTTTGAATATAATTTTTAATACGCGATTTCTATATATTAAAATTCTGTGCGATTTTTATTTAGATATATATATATATATATATGTATATATATATATATGTAGATATATATTTATATATATATATAGATTAATTTATTTATTCTGATTGCAGTATTATTTAATTAATTTCACTGTTATTTAAGAAGAATATATATATATACTGTTTCATTTCTGATTAATAGATATTCTGTTAATTTAACTGTTAGTTAAACAAATGTATAAATATATTCTGTTATGTTCTGATTAAAATTATATTTTCTGTAATTTATCTGTTATCTAGAAAATAGATATTCACATTTAGATTCTGTTTCTTTTCTATTTAAAAATAAAGCAGAAATTTTTACAATGAAAATATTAGTAAAATAGAAAGAAATATGTCTTATTGATTTGTTAAATTACAACTTGGAAAGGATATTGTTGGCAAAGAAAAATCCATTACGAAAGTAAAACAGCATTGTTTATTAATTCTGGTTTTAGTATGATTGTATTTTAGGAATGGAATTTATTTTGTAATCTACTTTGGAATTAAATAGGTTATCTCTTTTAATTATTTATTCTTGGAATTTAATCTTGTTGCATTGTTGGGTTTGGGACACTGTTAATTTCTTGATGAGGGAACCCGTTTGTGTTAACACTTTAGTCTTCCAGAGGATGATGATTTTGTTGAGTTTTATACTTTTTCATCTTGATTTCTGATGAGTTATGTTTTATTAATGGGGTGTACCGAATTATGAGATTTTGTTCTGGTATTTTTATTTGCGAGATGGTTTATGCCTCGTGTATTGCTTTTGTTGTCATATTTTGATGATCATGATTGGCATGGTACAACCCCTGTTTCCTCTTGGTTTTGGTGGGTCTCTAGGGAGAGTGGCTCCTCGTGGGGGCCGGCGCCCCGTTTAAGGGGAAGGGCTCAGGATAACCCACGAGTGAGTTAGTAAACAAGTGATAACCTAATAATTAACTTAGGAGGGTTGGGTAGTAACATCATTACAAGATTTAAAATATGGATGCCTCGTCTTCATTAGTGCTTCCGCAGGCTAATGGAAGGCTGAGAAGGCCGTGGTCGGCAAGGTCGTAACCTCGTCCCCTCGAGAGGTTTATGGCTCCGCATTAGTCACCCTATGGACCGGCGCCTCCAGTTGGGAGGAAGAGCACAGGACAACCATAGATGGGACCGGCATGTAGGACTATGCGATGACACTCTCCCCTAGTTGCCCATGTGTTTGTGTTATTGTGTTCCTCTGGAAGTGGGTTATGGGAGTTGATTTAGATTGTTGTTTGAATTGATTTAAATTGATTTAAGATTATTGTTTTGATACATATTTAGCATGCGTTGTATGATCTCATTTATATTTTATTTACGATCTTGCATCTTTATGACATTGTGATGTGATGTTATTGGTTGCTCGTTTTAATTGGTGTATTGTGTGATGGATCTATGTTGGTACTTTTCGTATGGTTGTACTTTTGTTGTCATTCTTGGTCGGAGTTACTTCTCTGTCACCTCTTAGCACGGGGGTGGTCGGGTGGAACGTGCTCCACACACCGTTGGGTTCCCCATCAGCGTTCGTGGCTTCAGTCTCATCCAGTTGAAGATTTATTCCAGTTGATCTCCTTGTATTTTGATAAACTTGTATATTGTATTCATCCCACATGTTTGGGATTCATGATGTAACTTTATGGACGATGTACCATTTGAAAGATGATGTAATGTAGTTATCTACTTTGTAATTTTAATTGGCTATGAAATGTCTCATGGGTTTAGCTAGTGATAGAATTTATGTATGTATTTATCTAATGTTGTCATTTATAGTTCCTTTTTGATATCTTATGAGATGATGTTTAGTAATGTCTATTTTCGATGTAACCTCGTGGGGCCCCAAAGGACATGGTTGATTATGTTTTTTGTATGAAGTATATGAGTATGTATATGATCTTTTAATATTGGTATGATGATTATTTGTCCTTCTTTTAAAAAAAAATATTTGCGTTCTTTTGTTGTTTGTTCTTTGGGGCTTGCATGGCGGGCGTTACAATATATATATATATATATATATATATATATATATATATATATATATATATATATCTCCCTATCCCTCCATACTTCTCTCTCTAATTCTCTCTATATTTCCCCTCTCTCCCCTATCCCTCCATCTCTCTCTAGATCTCTCCCTCTCCCCTCTCCCTCTTTATCTCCCTCTCTCCATATCTCTCTCTGTCTCTATCTATACCTCTCTCTCTTTCTACCTACCTTTGTCTCTATCTCTCTCTACCACTACCTCCCTCCCTCCTTGCCTCTCTACTTCTCTCTATCTCGCCTTTCTCTCTCTTCCTACACTTATATATATAGAGAGGGATAAGGAGAGAGAAAGAGATGAGATATAGAGAGAAATAAAGAGGGAAGGACATAGGGATGGTGAGGTAGAGAGTGAGAGATATAGAGAGATATCTAAGTATAGGCTTGATGATGCTTTTGAATAGTTATAACTACCCTTAGAGAATTGCAAGGTGATAGGAACCTGTTGATTACCAAAATTGGACTAAGTTTGAGAAATTATAAGATCCCCCAAAACCTAGAATCTACATTATAACTCCTAGATATCTAAAACCATTCTCAAATATCCTTAGACTATATACATGAAATATAACTTAAAGTATAAGTAAGTAAATTTCTATATATAAATGTTCATTTCATGTATATAGTTTGAGGAAGAGGGAGAGTGTTAGCTATATAAGGAGGTAGAGAGAGATGAGAAGAGCAAGCGAGAACTATTTTTCTTGTTGGAAATGTGTTCGTGTTATAATGCACTCATGTTATGACTCAGTAGTGACCTAACCTAGGCTCAGTTTCTACCAAGCCATAACATGACACATTATAATGTGCTCATGTTATGTCTTGTATGGGACCAAAAAATGGTGTGGCCACTTTTTGGTCCCCCATCTTTCATCACTTACCCTTTGTTTTTCAACCTTCTTAACATCGTACTCTTGTTTGTTTACCACTTTCTTAGTAAAATGTTTTTGCACTTTATTTTCTTTATGTTTATGTACTTATCTTGGGGATTTTGTAGCTATTATTTTGTTTTGAATCCTTGTATTGAATTTATTTGATTTAGGAAAAGAAGGAGGTGAACAAGCATCATATGATTTAACATAAACCATGTGAGTCATTGTAGTAGTTGGCTTAGATAGACACTTTCTAAGTGAACAATAAACTTATGGATTCTATCTTTTCTCTCTTTAAATTATTTGTACAAATCAAAGAATGTATTATATCTTTCATAAGGAGGTCCCTTGGGATTTGGAATAACTATGGTTATTGTAAAGTTACCCAAATTTGAAAAGAGGTTTATATGCATGACATGATATAGTTACAACCTCACAATAATTTATTAACTTTATATATTGGTGTAGAAAAAATAATATATCACTTGTGCTTGATCAACCTAAGGGTATCTAATATAATGATAAGACATTATTGTGTAGGTATGATATGACATAAGCTAAGTAAATTATTTGGAAACACTTTTATTGGTAACATAACACACCCAAAGGTGTATTGTATAGTACTAGCAGAAAATTAGTGCACATTTGTATAAAATTACATATTGATCTTGTTGGAAAAAATGCTTGAAAAGAAAATCCTCTATATACAATTGTTAAAATTGACAATTTGACCAACTAGAATGCCACTTACCATTTTTCTTGTCACTTGTCCTTGAAGATAGATTGACCTTGATGATATTGATTATTAGGAAAAAAATTTAGGAAATATGAATGAGTGGCTTGAGAGAAGAGCTCAATTTAGATTATTCTTCAATATTTCCCACAAAGGGATCCAAATCATGATCAGTCTTATCAATTTTTTATTCCTCAATATGTATGTCTTCCTTAATCACATTTGAGTTATTGGCTTGAGTATGGTGTGGAAAATTATTTGTGTAGATTCACAATTTTTTATTGGGGGGCCATAGAGCGATTTCCCCCATCATTGCCACCTTTGACATATATGTATTATTATCTACATCTTGAGTTTATGTCTCAAAACTGCACACTTTTTCCTTAATATATTCATTAACTATATGGCCTGATTTGTAGGAGTTTGACAGTGTTAAATGACAAAGGCAAAGTTTAGATGAAAAATGGAAAACATTTCAATCATCTTCAACTACAAAGAATGGCATCCAGTTTTGCAAATCAGTTGTTTCCTTCAACCTAGTAGCTGATTTCAAGGGTTTTGCAACAATCAATGTCAACAATCAACATTAATCAAGCTATATGACTGATTTTATTTTCCAAATCAATCAAGGATGGAATTAGAATTTTATTTTCTTTATAAAGGGATCTCTAGGCCTTTATTTTCTTTAGTTCTTGCTTTCTTTTCATTCTCACAATAAAAAAGATTGACCTTGTAACTCAGTCTAAAATACATTGTAAACAACTATTTTGATTCAATACAATGATGACATTAGTTCTTTCTCAATTTTCTTTTGTCTCATATTGCAAATGAATTGGTAGATGATTAGTTGTGATTGGAGTTTTCAATCCTTCTTCTTGTCCCATTTTATGTAATGTTTTGGAAAAGGATACATGTCTAAATGCATTTCATATGTTGTGTGTCAATTGAAGCTGATTGAAGTTGTGAAACCTATTTTCCTTCATGCAATACGTTGAAACCAACAACTTCATATGAAATATTTATGTGCTTTTGGTTTGGTTTGATTTGTTAACAAGTTAGAACTTCATTGATTCATATTGTGATACATGTTGCAGCAATTAAACATAAAGATTTTGGTGAATCGCCTCTTAGGAGATAGTTTTTAGTTTCAAGCAAATCCCTCTTTCCCTTTTCCTCAAAGTTTTAGTAGTTTTAGGTGATCTACCAAGGGAACCAACCCACTCTAGAGATTCATCCTCATCATAAGCCACCCACAACTTGAGGATGTTTCCATGTTACATGGGATGGTTAGTGCTTGCTCAACTAGGGTGCAATCCTAAGTGATAACAATAACTGTATCTTTTATTTTATGGTTTGAGCTTCATTGTTTGACCTTTCTTTTTCACCTTACCCACCCTTAGATTCACCTTTAGGATTTCATTTTTAATATTTTTTAATTTTTTTTTTAAATTAGAGACTAATTTATATTACCTTATAATATTTTCATCTTTTTAGCTATATTACTTTATTTTTGACATAGGCTACTTGAGATCCTAATATTCCTTAGATAAAAAATGATCCTCTTAATTTTTGACCCAATCAAATGATAATGAAATGTTTTTTTATGCTCATTTTGATAAAACTTTTCACATTCATGTTAACCAAGAATAATTTAACTATGATACTCATGTAGAAAATACATATCTCTCACTAATAGATAAATGTTTTTGGATAAACTCATGACTACTCAACCACCTCATAAATGATGCACCTTTTGGAATGGACTTTCTACATGGAATTAGATATTTGGTAGCATCTTATAGTATTTTATCCCCCATCCTTCATCTTCTTCCAGGCCTCATCATATGACTACTACCACTTCTATAGCTATTAATACTCTCATTTTTAATACTATCATTCCAATATCTACCTCTAATGGATCCATCCCCTTTTAAGTGTTCCACCTACATCTTATCCTTCCAACCACATAACAAATAGTTTTATACCTTCCACTAATGTGTCTCACATAATCCCTCCTTCCTACCCTAGGTATCATACCACTTCCATATCTTATTTCATTTCCTAATCCTTCTTAAAATAAGGTTTCTCCTACCATGGCCATGAATTTACCTCCCCTCACACATTCTCATTAAAAATCTTCTATAATTTCACACACTACTCACACCACTCTTATCTTCACTTCCACCTTGGATACACTATTGCAAGATTATTTTAATTTAAATAATTAAGAAAATAATAATAAGGATTCCATCGCATACAACCCTACACATCAAACACCACTTTCTTCTACATTTTCTACATATATGTTTCCTCCAAGGTTTGTGGCACCCTAATTTAAACTATATAGTGGATAGGGTGATCTCAACACCCATTTATAATATGCTACTACATGTTTAGATTTTTCTTATGAATATAAGGTGTTGGTTTAGCAATTTTCATAGAATATAAATAATTGTACTAGTTAATTGTATTATTTGCCTCTAGGATCTATACACTTTTTATGAGTTAAAAAATACTTTCCTAAAGTACTTCCTTGTCAGCATGGGATTAGAATCAGCCATCAATAAATTAACTATACCTAATTAAGTAATGATTCAATTAATGATAAATTTATTTTCTTCCAAATTTTATGTGGAAAACTAAAGCATTGATTTGATGATAAAAAAATTAAATAATGTATCTTCAAGGACTTCTTACCATTATTAAAAATAGTTTATACTTGAGTATTTTTCCATCTTTAAGAGACATGCACTCACTTGAAAAATCTTTTGATCTTGAAATTACTCACCTCTAACACACTTAAGTATGAATCATTATCATCATATTAATCCTCTCTCAAAATACTAATAAATTCCAAAGGGTAGTTAGACTAGAGAAACAAAGGAGAATATACATGAAGTGGCCAATACTTACAATGTTTCAACTTTGAACCAAAATACACCTCAAAATTTTACTAATTTATAGGAACCTTTGAACAATGTGCTTGAAAGACTTTTGATCTCTTCCTCTCATTCATCCAATAGAACTTACCAGGGGTCTTATAAAGAATTATAATTAGTAAAAAAAATCATTACCATAGAGTCAAAATGCATCATACTTAGTCTTGCAAGAGTCTTAATCATAAGATACAATGACTTATAGATAACAACATAGTTCATTTTGAGGGTGTTAATTTGATAATATAAATTATCTAAATTTTTAAATCTATATGGCACCTTTCCTAGCCACACTAGCAATATATAAACACAATATTATAATTCTAAGGTACATTATCACATATGAATGTTTTCATGGTAAATATACATTACCAATACAAATATTATTCCTCGCATGCTACTTATTTAATTATATTTTATAATGATGAAGTCCCACAAGATAATAATTATGGTCCATTATAGGAGACATTCTTATTGACCATACTAATCAAATACTATATATATGTTTGTGTGTTTGTGTGTGTGTATATATATGTATATGTATATATATTTATGTATAAATATATATACACATGTATATGTATAAATATATGTATGCATATATATACATGTATATGTACAAATATATGTATGTATATATGTACACATACATATATACATGTATATGTATGTATATATACATATATGTAACGCCCCTCCGTTAGTGTTGTCATTGTGTTTTGTTGTTCGTTTTACTTCAAGGATAGGTACTGCTTGGATATGTGTTCGTTTGAGTTAATTATTGATTTTGTGTCTTGATTAGATAAAATTTATTAATTCCTTATTTTATTTTAATAAATTAAACTTTATCATTTAAATTGAAATATTTAATTTAATGGGATTATACAAGTAAAATTAAATTAATAAATTAAATAGTTAATTAAGTGTGTGCAATTACAAGTTATGATTTAAAAATTATAAAATAAAAACAAGTGGAGAAAATTGTGGAGAGTGAGAAATATAAAAGAAATAAACTAATGAATTTAATGGAGTGGATGTAGTTACAGATAATATAGTGGAAGATAATAAATGATGTAGTGGGAGTTAACTGAAGAGGGGCTTTTGGATTATTTTCGTAAATGAATCTAGAAATACTCGGTCGTGAATATTTTCCATCTTCTTATAGTTTGTTTGGGGGTTCTTGGTGTTAGCATAATTAACTATCTGAGACTACTGTTAGATGCATACAACTACTGTTCAAAGCATGCAATTGTCATACTGTTGTTAAATGCATGCAACCGTTGTTAAAGCATGCAACCGCGAGTTTCCAACTGCTCTTCATCAGTTAACTCTTGCTAATTATAAGCTAACTAATGATTTCCCCTGCTTTTTCTCCTTGGAGTCTTCTCCTACGGTGGGTATAAATCTGTAAATCTATGCATCATTTGAGAGTGAATAAGAATGAAATCGGTTTGTGCAAATTTGTGCTTTTGTGCTTGATAAAGTTTATCTTCCTAGATCTACAAGGAATTCTACATGGTATTAGAGCCTTGGGGGAGATAAGACAAGCCAAAATTGAACGAATTCCATTGTTGTTTGTTAACAAAGCTGCAGGAGGCATGATCTGTTTCTAGGGGCGGATTGATTCACTTGAGAGGCAACCATTCAACTAGTTTGGATTCCAATATATCGTCAACCGCAAAGTTGAAATTGGAAAATCCATCCTGAATGGCAAGATTATGCGCCAGCTCAACAGCTCCCTCACTGTAATCATATCCAGTCAAATCTGAAAACCCTTGCTTCTTCTTCCAACCTGCTATCCTCCATACGCAACCATCCATTATTGGCTCAACCTGCATAGAGGATCTTATATACAACATAGAAGGAAGTTGGGAATGGGTGTTTGACCAAGCAACAGGAGCTAACCTCTTTATCGGTAGTCACATCTGTGGGTCTTTCTTGCACAGGCAAAGAAGATTGATACCCATGCCCTACTAGTTTGAAGGCAGATTGGGGGGTTTGGAAACCCCAATTGATGATCTCTTAGACACTATTCTCTTGTTTGAAGGCACAATCATTCATCTGAAGCTGCGATTCAATCTGCAGTCATGATATAGTGTTTGTTTGATCTCTGCCCTCACACCACTCCGTGCAGGTTCCTTTTATTGCATAAGAAGGATAAGTTTTTTTTTTCTTATGTTGTTTGCTTTTATTAATTTGGGGATTATACATGCTTTGTAATCATGAAGTGAAATAAAATTCCAAAAAGGGGTAAATATCTAGTCTGAATATGGGAATTAGAAATCATCCATCTATCATCAGTTTGGGAGAAGGAAACTATAAGTCCTGGCGTGATGGAATCCTAAAGCATTGTCGATGGATTCATTTATTGCCGCATTTGTTTGGACTTATTCTTGAACCAACTGCATGTTGGCAGAAATCTGTATGGGAAAGTAGAAATGATCATGTCTTAGGATTAATCGGTTTAAGTGTTGGGGACCACACATCATGGGCTCTGTCACACATTGAGTTCCCTCACACTCTATGGACCACTCTATGGGAAATATATGGAGATCCCATTGAACCTCCATTCCCAGATAATCCCACTATAGACATGCTTCTCTCCCATGATAATGAGGATGATCCCTTGTATGATGATGATACTGAAGAGGAACTTAATTATTGGAAGAATCTTGATTGTCCGGATGACACAATGACATCTCTTCTTGTTTCTCCTCTTTCTACACCTCCTATATTGGCAGCTATTCAGTCTCCTTCACCTGCTATTTCAAAAGAGATTTTGCTTCTCTGAAGGCTACTTCAGATTCTCTTTTGCAGGTTCACTCTTGTCCTCTTGATCAACAAGATGTCATCCTTTCAGACATTCATCATTTGTTTGCAGAGTCTCTCCTCCTTGATCATGATGACAACATTGAGGACACATGTCTTCTCTTTGAGGACTCTTCTATCCTTGCATCTGTTGTTGATTCTAAGTTCTGTGTTGCTTCTTCGAAAGCTTCCAATGGCTTCTTGCAACAGGGCATCATACATCTTCCAGACATAGCTACTTCGGATTCGTATATTGTAGACATATCATCCTTGTTTGTAGAGTCTTATATTGCATATCAGGAGGTTTACTTTGAGGACATTCCACTCCTCTTTGTTGACAACCACATCAGTGTTGTTGGCCCACCATCTTCATCACCTTTGCAGCTTGCTCCAGATCATTCTTCACAAGATCTTGGATCGCCATCATCGCTTTCAGAGATGTGGACATGTGAGCAATTTTCAAAGGCACACATCATCTGGATTTGGATTCCAGTATCACCCGTCTTATTGGATTGGCTTCTCCAATCACCAGTGGATCTTTTCCTTCCTAATGGGAGAAATGTTGTTTGCAGGCAGTGGATCATATTTTGTCTTTAGGCATTCATCATTGGCACGAAAGCTCTTTCAATATGTGGGGATTCATATCTTCCGTTCTTATATTCTCTAGATTTTATATGTAAATGGGTACCTAAAATGGCCTTGATGCCAGGACCCATGTTCATTGCCTCTACAGGCTTTTTCTCCTTAGTTAGGTTTAAGGGGGGGTTTTGTTCCTACTGGGTTTTTCCTCTTTCCTCTCTTTAGGATTGTGTCTCCTTAGTTAGACTTAAGGGGGGGTGTTAGCGTAATTAACTATTTGAGACTACTGTTAGATGCATGCAACTGCTGTTCAAAGCATGCAATCATCATACTGTTGTTAAATGCATGCAACCGCCAGTTTCCAACTGCTCTTCATCAGTTAACTCTTGCTAATTATAAGCTAACTAATGATTTCCCGTGCTTTTTCTCCTTGGAGTATTCTCCTACGGTGGGTATACATCTGTAAATCTATGTATCATTTGAGAGTGAATAAGAATGAAATCGGTTAATGCAATTTCGTTTGTCTGTGCTTGATAATTGTCTTCCTAGATCTGCAAGGAATTCTACACTTGGGAGTTGATTCTTGATCTTGGAGGCTTTTGGAGTTGGGGATTTTAGGATTGGTGGATATTCTAGAAGTGGTGAGCTCTGCAACAAAACCTCCTCCGGCAAGTAGGAAAATCCAGGTTCCACCATTATCTTGCAAATTTATATTTTGTTTAGAAAACAAATTTTGAATGTTGGTGCTTCTTTTACACTGGCTACTCAAGGCGATTGCTCTACATATTTTATATTTTGTGCCTTTATTTAATAGAAATTGTATTTTGTGTCATGCGCCTGTCTCTATACTCTGTATCCTCCCATCTTTATTCTTGGGCTAGGGAATTGCATGTAACCCTTATTGTCGTTCCATTTGGGGGTAAATTTTGTTGACACTATCCTTGATAGGCCGAGTTACTTATAGCGGACTTTGAGTTAATTATTATATTGTTAATTCTTATACTGTTAATCCCTGGCTGAGACTGTGTGTGCCTTCCTTGCCTTCTTCATTTGTTGCTTGTGTATTCTAGTCGCATTCATAGTATGCCATAGTCTTTGCTCATTTGGCTGTTAATTACCTTAATCGACATTTGGATATAGATAAGTATTTATATGAGGAGAATGCATCAGTCTTATAGTGTATTCGTATTTACTTTAGAAAAGATTATAATATCCTACCGCAAGGTAAGCTTGTGTATACTTATTTCTGTACGCCGTTATCCGAATGTTCATAATGGTATAAATGATACCTTATAGCATGCGCATCGATTGTATTTAAATTGCTGTCACCCATATACTTACCTTCGAATTCAAACTAGAGCTTATTCCTGTTATCTGCCAAGACGTCCATGTTTGTACTTATTAGGGGGTTTAAACTATGTGTTGATATTCAATTTTACCATTGGTAACCATACACACGGGAATATAGTTGATGGAATATGTAGTCGTTGATTTTGTTGTTAATTGCAATCACATATTGTAATATGTAGATTCCACAGGTGTAATATTTACAACCTCCATAGGTGCAATCCCTATCAGTGATTGATAGTGGATATCTATAGATTATAAGCTAAGTCTTTGTTGGTATTGGTATTTCATTCCAGCCGCGACTCCAGCATGAAGGTTAATCGACATCCATTCAACCGCCGCCCTTCAAAACAGGCAGAAATTGGTATTAGCAGATCGACTGTGGGAATAATCATTTGTACCACATGTTTGATATGTTTCAAATCCTTGGGTCTAAAGGAAATTTCCTTAACATAAATGTTGCTAGGGAATTTTAGTGTTGGCATGTAGTTGGCATTAAAGCCGGTACTTGGAACATTGGAAATTATCCTTATATAAGAATTCCCTCCATCTTGTTGGCTGGTAACACTCTTGATGGTGGCTACATGAAATGGATTATGGGTACCGAACAACATCATTTTCTTAGCAATTTGAATCATGAGCTCTTTTGAAATAAGGATATCCATCTCCTGTACCAATGCACCTGCAACCAATCTTCTTGCAGTCTCCTCATTCTTTCACCTTGCAAGTTCTGCGTGGTGTTGCTGACGCTACTCTTCTTTAGTCATCTCTTGATTATCAAATCATAGGATTTCCTTGGAGATGCGTGATTCTCCTCCATTTACCTCAGCCTTGGGTTTTGGTATCACTTCCTCGTCTTCTTCATTGTCGTTAAATGAATACGCAACATTAGTGTATACTTTGGAGCTAATTTTAGTTGCATTTTCGGGCCCTTCATCCTTAATAACCTCAGTGTAGACATAAATGTATATGTTTGTGCGTGTATCTATATGTCTATATATATATATGGACAGTTATATAATAAAATCTGCATTTGTAACTTCCAGGAGCCTTGCTTTAATTATAAATATCTATATAGATTTATATTTATATATATAACATTAAATTATAAAAGCATGTATGCCATGTTATATTTCGATAGGTTATACTGTAATTTAAATGGTGATCTGTCAATTCTATTAACGCATATACTTATATATATATATATATATATATATATATATATATATATATATATATATATATATATATATATATATATATATATATATATATACTTGTAGAAAATCATAGAGTATCAGTATGGTAAAGGAATATTATTATGTTATTTCTTGGAAATTGATTGTTTGTTTTAGCTAGGTGCATTGGAAGTTTTATAATGTAGTAAGCTGCTTTTTGTTATAAAATGAATGTGGAGTTCTTTGCAAATATTTATTAGTTGAATGTTAGAATTACCTTGTATTGGTGTTTGAGTACAATATTTATCGTGGAAATAGTGTCTTTCAAAATGTATTGTTGTTCGATTATTTGTATTGGATAAAGATAGATTGGTGTAATTGAATATAGGATAAATGAAGCATTAGTGCCAAGAAATAGACTATCCTTGTCCAGATGGGTATTTATGATTTGAAAGGGGTGTATCATAAAGTGACTATGTAACCCATGATTATGTTATTGTTGAATTGTTCATGTGAAGCAATGTGAATGATTGATAAATTGGGAGTGAATTGTGGGTTTTGTACCAATGTTTAAGTCATCTTGTGAAATGAATGTTAGGAGTCTTCCAGAGGCTAGGGGAAGTTGTTCCTTGATGAAATTATTTGTTAACCTTGTGATGATTGTTTTGTTTCAAATGGATAGATGATGATTAGTAGCCATGCAGAGTATTTTCACCCATGTAGTTGAGACTTGTGTGCGGGAAGGGTTATGCCTCGCCATGTTGTTTTGTTAATGAATTCATGGGATTGTGCAAGTGGTTTTTCTCTTTTGATTTCTTTGGGTCTCCTAGTTGTCAGTAGGGGAGTGGCTCTCAATGGGGGTCTAGCGCACAAAGTGGCAGGTCTAGGGTAACCCATTGTGATTTTAATCAAGTGCTAATCTAAAACGAATTAAGGGGTTGGACAATTCACATTAATCAAGATAACACCTCACTCATGGCTCAAGTGCTTGTTTAGGCTTGAGATGAGTGCAAAGGCTTGGAATGGCAAGATCAACTGCTTGGTCCGATTGGAAGATATGTTGATCCCACATAGCGTGTATGGGGGTCTGACGACTGGTAGAGGTGGCCAGGTAGTCTGGTAGCCTAGGAAGGTTATGCCAAGGTAACCCATAGCAACCTATGTGATGGCAGTCCTCCTACGACAACCTAGTATCCTCTTCATTCTTGTTTCTCTTTGATGTGGTGTGCCTCTAGAAGTGATGTTACTATTGTTTGATGTTGTACTTTACTTGTTCATTGTTGTCATGTTAGCCTTGTGTTGTCTGTTGCCTTTTGTCTGATTGTGATGGTGGGACCCTTTGCTATCTCCTAGCTTGGGTGGTGGACCTTTGGGTTCCACATGGTTGCGTGGAAAGTGTATTATTCTCCATTGGGTTCCCTCTCCTTGTTTGTGATTGTGGTGACTTCTCATGAATTGAAGGCTTTTGCATTTGTACCAAATCATGTGGATTGTTACTCTTGTACTTGTGTTGTATCATAATTTCTTGTATCATGTGTCATACTTGATGTACACTACTCACATGTATACCGGGAAGTATTGATATTCAAATGTATAAATGTAATGATGTAAATTGTTTTTGAACTCTATTATGTAATGGATTCTATAACAGATGTTATCGTATATGTAAATTATATGGATTGGATCAATTGATCACTATGAATTCAGGTTATGGTTGTATCACGTTGATTACTTGATTATATGAGATGATTGGATGTAATTCCTTATTGATGTTAGCAGTTATTTAATGTAATATTTTATAGTTTCTTGCTAGTTAGTTGATGGGAATCATGTAGCGTGGTCATTGACCTTAGAGGAATTAGGTTAGATTTGTGTTAATGTTCATTTTCAATAGTGCTTTCATTGCACTTCAAAAAAAAATTGTTACGTATTAGGTGTTAGTGTGTTGTCCTCTAGGGTTTTGGGGTGGGCGTTACAATATACATATATGCATGTATATGTATGTATATATATACATATACATATATACATGTATATGTATGTATATATATACATATACATACATATACATGTATATATGTATATGTATATATATACATATATATACATACATATGCATGTATATATGTATATGTATATATATACATATATATACATACATATATGTATGTATATATACATACATATATATATATATATATAGTGTCATAAATTTCCACACTTGAAAATTTCACACAATGTTTCGTCCCCCCTAAATTTTTGAGCCTAACTAAGCTCCTAATTTCTTAAATTATGCATTCTATAGCCCATTTGTATTGGTGTGAATAAATGTCTTGTACCTAGTTAATTCACTTACTAGGGACTTAGGGGACATATTCACATGTTAAGTTTACTTAGGTCCTAATATTCTTTCTAGAAGACTTAGTTGTCATGTCTAGAACTTATCTTTTTGACTTTTATGTCAAGTCAGTTGTCTCATATCATAAGATTAAGACACTTGTCATAATATTATGGCATCTTATGTCTCACCTTGGCTATATAACCAAGTCGTCTCATTTGTAATTCATATTGACTAGGATAATCAATTCCATTGGATTTTAATCCAATACCATTAAAATCTTGAGTATTACATATTGGTCATATTATCTTGCATCCAGTATTGCAAATTTATGCTCTTGCTTTTCTCTCATGTAGAAGGTTGTTTTTGGTTTTGCAGGTGATCCTGGAGGCTTGAGTCTTTGAGTGACTCTAACATGGTATCAAAGCTTCAGATTTATAATCCCCTTCTCAAATCTAGGAGATAATCATACTTGATTTATTGTAAGGTTGCAAATCTTGGTGGATCTTGAAAGGTTGAGTATGCTCTTCTCTTGCATCATATGATGACATGGAGAATTAGAAAAACTTGAAAGAAATACTAGATTTGGTTTTTTCTTTATGCACTTGTATTGCAAGTTAATTTTGGAGCAAGTTGGTGAAAATCTAAGCTCACTATTGAGTTTAGAATGTCCAAGAAAATTCAGATATAGCTTTTATTTCACTCAATTTGGCCATTGTATGATGTAGTTGCAAATTGGGGTTTGAAGTTTAGATATCGTGAACACCTTTTTATTGGAGCACTTATGGCCAAAATGGATGTTTCCATTGCATTTAGATGGCCCAAAAACCCCTAATTTCATATAAAAAAATTCCATTTTAGACAAATTTGATTTTTGGAAATTTTTTATTTTGCTAGAAGGGTCATCACTACAAGCTAAATTCAACATTTTAATTTTTTTTTATAACTTTTGATCTAAAAATCAATTTTTTACAAACAAGATATTGTTGGAAAGTTGGTTTTGTTTACTTTCTATTGGTGTAGGTTTCATTATCAGATCTAATTATTGGTGAAAGTTATTGCTATTTGAAGTCAAATCTCCCATTTGGACTTCTGAGCTCATAACTTTTTGCCGGTTTATCTATTTTTTGTGATTCTTGTGGCATTGTAAAGGTATTGAAGAGCTCTACAATTATATCTAATATTTTTTCCAGATTCAACCCCAAGTATCTTTTATTTAATTTGTGCATATTTACATTTTTTTTGATAACTTGGACATACTGACACCAAGAGAAGTTTTATCCTTTTGGGAAGGCTTCATTTTCAATCTAAATCATATTGAGAAAGTGTAATTTTAGATTGTGGATCTCATTTTGAGATATTTTTGTAATTTAACATCTTTGATCCATCTTGCATTGTAATGTATTAAATATAAAATTTCAAATCATATATTGTTGGGGGGTTTCTTGAATGAGTGATTTGTGGGGGTCTCTTGGTGCATTCTTTTGATCTATTTTCTTATGCTCTTCTTTTCATGGATCATTCTAAGGTTCCTTTGCTCACATCATATAATTATTCAACATGACATCAAAGTGCATGGAGTATTCTAATGACTAAAGGTCACTCTCTATATGTTGAAAATAAGGTACCTGAACCTACATATGTAGATAAAAGATAAAATGGATGATTGAACATACCAAAGCTCTTTGATGTCTTAATAGACTAGTTTCTCAAGATTTGTTGTTTCAAATTGAATCATGTAATAATTCTCATGAATATTGGAACAAATTGAAAAAATTGTATGGTACTACTGATGAAGAGGCTATCAACTTGATAATGAACTGATGAGCCTTGATCCTAAGAACTTTGAAAACATCCAAGACTACATCACTAAGGTTAATGATCTAAGATATAACAATGTAAAGCATGTGGAATTGATAAGGACATTGGTTGGTCTACAATACATTGAAAAAACTTGGTCTTGATTATGCTTCTTTTGTTTCTAGCTTTCATACTCATAGATTGACTATGGGTTCTGCATATACTTCACCTTTATTTTCATCATTTTCTAAGATATTAATACATGAGAAACAAAATCTTATCTCAATGGGTCTCATCAAGACTTCTAAATCTCAAGCATTGTTGGTTAGTTAGGTGAAAGAATTAGAATCAAATAAGAAATAGAAAAAAGAAAAGAATAATTTAGATTCAAATCAAGAAAAGAATAAATCCTCTTCCATAGAGAAATCATCTAAGAAAGAGAAGACAACTTGTTCATATTGCAAGAAGCTTGGAAATGACGAAGATTGTTGTTATAAGAAGGATATTGATGAGTTGAAACATCTTCTCAAAAACAATTAAATTGATTTTCTTTCCAAAATCTCCGAGTCACCTTCTTCTTCTTCAAAATAGTCTAAAAAGGACAAAGGTCATGCTAGTTTGGCTTCTACATTAGGAAATAAAGGGAAATCTCTTTGTGCTTCTAGAGGTTTTGGATCAGGGAGATGACTTCTAGATTTAGGAAGATCTCATCATATGACATCTTTACGGTCTATATTCTCTTCTTTTGAGCCTTGTACTATGTCTCCTATTTTGATGGGAAACAATACACACATGAGTGTAATTGGGGAGGGAAATTTCAATAATGTTTTGTGTATGTATCATTTGTCAAACAATATTCTTTCCATCTATCAAACAATATTCTTTCCATCTATCAAATTACACATGGTGGAGATGGGAAGACTATGGAATTCACTCCTGATTTAGTTATTGTGTGAGGGGGAAGGAATCCATCGGGAAAACGATAAATACAAAATCAAGATCAAAGTGAAATATTGAAATCATAAAATACTATAATTTAAAACATTTAATCTATCCTATTCCATCACTCATGAAATGAACAATTTTAAGCTATTTGAATGAAATGAGATCCTAAGATTAACAAAACCAATTCAAATAACAAAAGAAAAGATTACCATCCCATGTTGGAGTGTATTTGCATGATGTTGGGTTGTTCATATCACTACAAAGCCTCCATTACTTATGTGCAAAAGCTTGATGATCGATGCTTTTTCTTCAAGAAATGATGAAGCTCTCTCAATGGTGATCTTGACAGCACTTTGTTGCATAAGGTAAGTTGAAATTCTTATCTTAATTTTTGAAGAGAAAGGCTTGTTATATAGAAAAAGCAATTTCAAACCGATGGTCAAGATCACATTGGAGAATATCCAGACCAACAATCAAAAGGAGTTGAGAGGATTTAGACATGAAGAGATTGTGCAAAGTTGATTGCACAATTAGAGTGATTGAAGAATAGATTGGCTAGTTAGGATTTTAATTGCTTAGTTAGCAATTGATTGATTAGTTAGGGTTGAGTTAGGAATTAGATGGTTGAGTTAGTAGAAATAGATTGCTTTGTTAGCAAAATAGATTGCTTAGTTAGCAATCCATGATTTCCTCAATCAAAAAGTGGGTGAGGAATATTAATTAATTAATTTAATTCATTCATTCATTCCAATTTGATTTTTGATTTTTTTCCAATTTGAATAGTTTAAATTTATTTGATTTAATTATTTAAATTTAGGAGGGAGGTGTAATAATTAAATTATTATGATTTAATAATTTAATTAATTTTGAGGAATAAGGTGGATTAGTGACGTAATAAAATAATCAATGTCGTTTGACTAATCATGATGAAATAAGATAAGATTAGGACTTGATTAAATAACTTAATTTATTTAGTTAGTCAAAATGATGAAATGTGAATTAATGAAATAACATTGTATTATTCGATTAATAGTAGAATTAGGGTTTTTTCAAGACTTTATTAAATAAACGATATTTATTCAAATATTTGTCAAGAATGATGAAATGCAAATTAATAGAATAATGTTGTATTATTCAATTAATAGAGGAAATTACGGTTTTGAATTTCGTTTGATGCCATTTGATGTGTTGTGAGATGTCGTGGGATGATTTAGAGATGATTCGAGATGTTTCAGAGATGTTCCAAGATGTTCCAAGTTAATTCAGAGTCATTCTGAGACATTTTGGAGTCATTCTAAGACATTCCAAATTGATTCAGAGTTGTTCTAAGTTGTTTCGGGGTCATTTCTGAGACGTTCTAAATTGATTCTGAGTTGTTTTGAGTTGTTTTGGGGTCATTCTGAGATGTGAATTGATTCAGAGTTGTTTTGAGTCATTTTGGGGTCATTTTGAGACATTCCAAATTGATTCATTCTGAGTCGTTTCAGGGTCGTTCTGAGATGTTGTGAATTGATTCAAAGTTGTTCTGAGTCATTTTGGGGTCATTCCAAGACATTCTGAATTGATTTAGAGTTGTTCTGAGTTGTTTTGGGGTCATTCCGAGATGTTCCAAATTGATTCAGAGTTGTTTCAAGTCGTTTCAGGGTTGTTCTGAGACATTTCGAATTGATTTAGAGTTATTCTAAGTCATTTCGGGGTCGTTCCGAGACGTTCTAAATTTGTGATAAGTGTTTTAAAGTCACTCTTACATGTTTACATTTTGCCCCTTTGATACAGAGTACTAGTTGCTTTGTTTCAAAGATTCTATTTTTAAGATCAAGTGTTTTATGAAAAAAAATTATGCCCCAGTGTTTCATGGAATGATGATAAGATTCTATGTTGCCCCCTCGAGAGGTTGACCAAAAATTTCAAATTTTGAGGTCAAGCTCACGACTTTGTTCTATTTCCGTTTCGATGTGGAATTTTGTGTATAGGTCCTTCCTTTCCTATTTTGATGTTTCTTTGAGCTTCTACTTTGAATGTGGAAAGTTTCCCTAAGTAGAGATTAGGGTTTTCTTGTGGCTTATATAGGAAATTTGTCTTGTAGATAGCTCATTTGTGTTTTGACTCTATAGCTAATTCTTATTTCTAGTTCTCACGTTCTATCAGTTTTCAAGGAGAAATGCCACGTTTTGATGTTGTCCCACATCGTTCTGAGCTTGTTCGAGAGGTTGGACAACCTTTAGATGTTGGTGGCCCAGTATGTACCTTTTCTCTATTTCCTTTTGTCTCATTTCATTCTCGTTTTTCGTGTATAAAGTTTTTTAGGTTAAAAGTGAGGTTTTTCTCTTTTCCACACCTTTGCATCGGTTTTCATGCCTTTTCTGTCAAGAATCCACGCCTTTGCAAAATTTCCTCGCCTTTTCTTAGAATCTTTGCTTTTGTTTTCTGAGCTCTTGCTCTAAAATCTTGCCTTTGGTTCAGAAGCTCGCTTTTGCTTGTTTGGCCCTAGAAAATTGCCTTTGACTTTTTTCCTCACCTTTGCTTAGGATCGCCTTTGTTTCTGAGCATTTTCCATAAAAGCTTTCCTTTGTTTTGTGTTTTCTGAGCATTTGCTCAAAACCTTTGCTTTTGACCCCTTCTTCTTTGTTTGACTTTACCTTGTGCTTGGAACCTTATAATTTGTTTGTTTTCATCCTAAATGTCATTTTTCATCATTTTTTATGTTATATTATGTCACCCACTTATTTAGCGTGAAACCCTAACTTTATAGTTTGAAAACGATTGCAAGTTGGCCTTATCGTACTACAACCTAGGGAGAGACGTCTGTGACATTTGTTCGATCCCATTGCCCATTTTGGTGTGTTAGAGTAGGACTTTCTTGATGCTATGGGAATTTTGCATATTTTTTATATGCCTCCTATCAGGACTCAGACTGTCATGCTGATTGCATTGGTGGAACGGTGGCTTTCAGAAACATCCTCGTTTCATCTACCTACAGGAGAGGCAACTATCACACTTGAGGATGTATGGAGGATACTTCGTCTTCCTATCCATGGGGAGTTGGTTACATATCACATTTGAAATGGTATCCCTGCTATGTAGCGTGTGTTAAGTGCTTAATATTTGATGGTACATCAGTCGGAGATTGATTTGTCTAATTTTTCTGAGAGTGTAGATCGCATCTTGTATGTTTATGTGGTTTGATTTCAAGACTTGTTGTTCCTAATAGCTGAGGTCAAAAATTTCCTATAGGTTGGGGTGTGTGCATTGAGAATATGCTTGAGCATGGTAGGATATATGCTTGGGGTTCATGTCTTCTTGCTCACTTGTATAGAGATATGCAAGAGGTTGTGTATCGGGGCGGCAAATCCATTTATGTAGGTGTCTCACTTTTACATGTGTGGGAGTGGGAGAATATTGTAGTTACTCGGCTAGATGGGATACAGGATCGTCACCTTGATGATCCATACTCATATCGTTATGGGGATTTTGTGCACTACACCTTACCTAGAGATCTTTTTTATTGGTGTTTAGTTTTTGATGATATTCCTGGTTTTGTGTGGAGACCATACTTAGGGTGTGATGCTTGGCCAAAGGATGCAGATCACCTTGTTTATTGTCATCAAACTCATTGGTTGCTTGGTCGTTCTGATATTGTGATAGAGCGTTATCTTCCAAACTGAGTTCTTGATACCTATGAGGCTCGTTTTGGTCAGACGACACAGGAGGTTTGTGTATGGGGTATTAAGCCTGATATAGATATTGTTATTGTTGAGTTTAGAGAAATTGCCCCATTTGATTGGGATTGGTCGATTGGTCATGTAGATCCAATTACTTCTAATGACTATGATGAGTGGTGGTCTCATCGCAGGACTTTGAGACTTACTATTCCCAGGGGTCCTCCCACTTCAGGTAGATCCGGTGTTACAGGTCATCGTGGTGAATGAAAATGTATTGAGGTCCTTACAGAGTAGTTGGATAGAGCTCGGGGTAGAGGTTGTGGTGATAGAGTGTAGGGTGATCAGGATGAGCAACCACCTCCGTTGCACGGTCATAGGTAGGTTCCAGATCCTCCTCCACCAGCTAGGGATGGAGACATACTGCTAGCTTAGATGATTGCTGCCAGAGATGCAAAGATAGCGAGATGATAGGATGCAGAGGCTCAGATAGGTATTTTGAGGACCGAGCGGGATAGCGAGAGTGGTCAATGACATGCTATCAAGGATTTTGTATAGTTGTTGACCATAAAGAGAGATACTCTTAGGGTAGAATGTGATCATTATTTGTAGAGATCTACCTACTATCAGACTTTATATGAGGTTGTCGTTCCCAGGGGTGCTTGACGTCCATAGTTTGGAGATCCTAGTTCTATGGGTGGTGATGGCGCAGGTGATCAGTCTGTGAGATAGACAGATCATTTTGGTGGTCGATAGGGTTCTATCCTTTTCCCATTGGGGCCTTATTTTGGGTACTTGATCTTTATGTTGTTCCTTGTTTAGAGGTATTTTGTAGACATGTATTTCATATGCCTATACTCATTGGCCTAGTCGAGGTTTCGTATAGATATTGTGATTTTGCATATCTTATCACACTGATGATGTATTCTCCTTTTTGATGATGATATATATGATATATACCTTCTTCGATTCATTCTCATTTTATGGTCATGTGATGATGATATATGATTATGTATGTTAATGGTATGGATCATACTTTGTATCATATGATGCATTATTATGGATGATCAATATTTTGTTGTGATATATGATGGATGTATGCCCCATACATGATACATGATCTTTTTATTGGTTTATTATCATCATGATATGTATTAATGACATTGTGGATGTAGGAAAGATGTTAGTTAGAAGAAATATTTGATGATAGATATAAATGTGATGTTGTTAGTAGTTGATGATGTTGCTTTTTCTTTACTTGGAGGCTTTGCAGTTTAAACAATCCTATTTGATGTAGTAAATAGATACAATGCACCAGGGTATTAATGACCAAGGTGACTTTGTATCTATTGCATGGACTTTGTCTCTACAAATAAGGAGTATTCTTGCTCATACCAAACATACAGAAACCCTATTAGAGTGTATGGGTGAGAAGCTTTAAAACATGTCAGACCAGTAACACAAGAGGTATTAAGAACCTAACATGTCATTGCTACACAAAATTCTCCAAAACAACTTCCACACACGTAATAGAGCAAGTATTCGCCATGGTAGTATAACAAAAATATCCACATACAACAAATCAAAATGATGCTCAATTTCCCCCATTCCTTCTTCTCTAAATCCTTATGGACATCCTTGAGAGATACTTGGAATGAGTCAATAATGTAAATCACAAAAATAAGACTATAAAAATATAAAACAAAGTTACAATATCACTTGCCATATCTGTTTAGGGTGGGGATATTATCTGTTGTTGATCATGTCTATCGCAGGAACGGATCTGTTAAGACATATCTCAAGATGTTGTTGGGACTTGTCAAAAATATAGGTAGTTGATACTTTGGCTTTGTTTCTGTCTATTTATAGTTAGAGCTTTGTGATTATTTGCTTGAAATTTCTAGCTTTTGATGTTTGCTCTGTTTGTTTGTTTGTTTTGTCAAAGGGTGTGTGTGACTATCTATTTATTATGGATGATGTCTTATTGCGAATTGTGATGGAAGACATGGGTCGTTTTGATTTTTCTAAGTTTTATGATGTTGTTTTTGACATTTTCTGGGGACTAACCTAGGGCCTCAGGGGCTCATCAAATATAATCCTTGCCTACTTTGTACACGCAGAGGCTCGTAGTTCGCTTGGTTTGTTTTGAATGTTTTTGACCTTTTCTATTTTGTGAATGTTTTTGGCTTTTGTATGTTTTGACTGTTTTTGGATTTTGTATTTTGTGACTAAGTTGAAATAAAGCATGTTGGAAACCTAAGGGGACTAAGCTAGGTTCTCAGGGGCTAATAAGCCTTGCCTACGTTGTACACACAGAGACCACGTAGTTCAACCGTTTGACTCAAAGCATAAACTATTTTTGGGTAAACAACATTGATAATTTGGATTGATATTCCACTTCTGTGTCTAGAGGATATGTTGTGGGAAATCTACTTGAACTAGCTATGAGGTTCAAGCAAATGTTGATATCTTAGACTGTTTGAGTGAAAGAATAATCCCACGATGTTTTTTTTTATGTTTTTTTTTCAAATGTTTTTGTCCTTTTTGTTATATTGTATGTTTTTGGCTTTTTGGTGTTTTGAATGTTTTTTGGATTTTTGATGTTTTGAATGTTTTCTATGACTATGATAGGACACACAAAGATCTAACCCATGACCAATTTTTAGACATTGCCCCCAGTTGTGGACAAGATGACTTTCCTTAATCAGTGACAAGCCATGGTTGGATATCTTGTTTTATTATGAATGGGTGGATGTTATGGATAGTACAGATAGATAATGATGCAAGTTTATTCAAACATAGCACTTGTTTGCCAGGTTTTCACTATGGTACCTATTCTAAGAGTGTCACAAAGTGGTTTTCACTCAAAGAATGATTTATTTCTCTTTACTATTTTTTCTTTCTTTTTGATTTTTTTTTTGTATTTTTTTATCCTTTTTTCTATTTTTTTGGATTTTTACCCTTTTTCCTGGGGTGTAAGATATTGAAAAACTTGGATTGATATTTCACTTTGTTTCTCTAGAGGATATGTTGCGGGAAATATTACTTGAACTAGTTGTAGGGTTCAAGTAACTGTTGATATCATAGAATTTTTAAGTGAAGAAATAATCCACGTTGTTGGTATCTTTGAAGGTTACCTTGGTTGTGCACTGGTGGTACACCTTGTTGTTTCATTTTTGTGATTGTTTTTTGGATGTTTTTGGATTTTTACCCTCTTGCCTAGGGTGTAAGATGTTGACAACTTGGATTGATATTTCACTTTGTTTTTCTAGAGGATATGTTGCAGAAAAGCTTACTTGAACTAGCTATAGGGTTCAAGCAACTATTGATATCTTAGAATTTTTGAGTGAAGGAATAATCCACGTTGTTTGTATCTTTGAAGGTTACCTACGTAGTGCGTTGGTGGTACACCTTGTTGTTGAGACAAAATGTTTCGAAGGCTACCCTGATAGTGTGTTGGTGGGATACCTTGTTGATGGGACGAGCTAGTTTGAAGGATACCCTAATACTGTGTTGGTGGGATACCTTGTTGATAGTGGATTTTTACCCTTTTGCCTAGGGTGTAAGATATTGAAAACTTGGATTGATATTTCACTGTGTCTTTCTAGAGGATATGTTGCAGAAAAGCGTACTTGAACTAGTTGCAGGGTTCAAGCAACTGTTGATATCTTAGAATTTTTTAGTGAAGGAATAATCCAAATTGTCAGTAGCTTTGAAGGTTACCTTGGTAGTGCATTAGTGGTACACCTTGTTGTTGGGACAAACAGTTTTGAAGGCTACCCTGATAGTGTCTTGGCGGGATACCTTGTTGATGGGATGGATTTGGAAGGGTACCATGTGGTACGCCTTATTGTTTGGACAATGCCTAGATCACAATGTGAGCTAGAAGACATAGATCAAAATTTATTCTGAAGCAAGATGTAAGTACTTGCCCCTAGTTTCTAGCAATGTAGGTGATGGATTATCTTGTGATAACATGTTTGGATAGAGTATGCCCCTTTGGACAATGCCTCGTAGCTCAAATAATGTGGGACAAGATAAGATCAATGATAGTGACCCATGTCAAGATGTTTTTCTATAAGCAAAGTGTAAAGTGTACACCAAACATTTTTCAAGATCAAAATACGTTCGATTGGGATAAAAATGGATGAGATTTATTATGGATATGTTGAGATACTTCCTCTTGAAATGACACATGTAGATGCTCAATTCTACACATGACGCTTGTTTGCCAAGTTTTTATCATGGTACTTGTCCAAAGTGCCACCATAGTGGTTTTCATTGGAGGATGATTTTTCTCTTGACTATTTTCTTTATTTTTATTTTTTTATTGATTTTTTATGTCACACAAGATGCTTGTTTACCAAGTTTTCATCATGGTGACAATTTTTTGCTCATGTTGAACCACCTGGTGATGTTGATGTGGATGTTGTTGTTACTGATATGGTTATTGTTGTTGTCATGATGTGCCAATGCACTAACTCATTTGACTGCAAAATCCGACGAAAAATGTTCAACAAAATATGTATAATTTGATGTATCGTTGGGTGCTTGTAAAATTTGAAGTGTAATTTTCAATTTTTTAAAATTTTATCCCCGACGTTCGTTGAAATTTTGATGACCCTGGGTTTCGTCAAAATTTTGACTATCAGTTTCATCAAAATTTTGACAAACATGAAAAATAAGAAAATAAATAAATTGTGGCCGACATAAAGAAAAGTGAGTTCCCTGATTTATTGTGACAGTGTTTTTCTCTACTTGAGACAGTTTGTGGAGAACTAAGGACAATTTTCTTGGGAAAAATCAGAAAAAATTCAAGAAGATATCACCAAGTTGAGGGTAGTCATTGTCTTTTTGTAGAATTCAGTTGTGAAGTTAGATTTGTAGTTCCAGGTTTGAAAATCATATTTTAAAGCAACATCTCATCAGATTTCATTTTTAGAGATTTAGGGTTTTGAGAATTTCATGTCCAAATTTTGTTATGTGGAATCACCATAAGATTACAACCAAGGAACATATTCTTGTGACTGTAATTATGTGATCCATAACTCTATTGGTCATGTGGAACAATTGTGTTATAACAAATACATGATGCATTCATGTGATAGAAATGGAGGCACTCATATAGTGTAGTTAATTCAGGTTGTATAATGTAGGTGTCAATCATCATTGGGTACATTCAGTTGTCTCAAGTTTAACAAGTTAGGATGTAATTATAGCATGATCGAAGAGTGATTACCTCTTGCTGCAATAAAGAGCCTATAACTTTGGTTGGTATGCAGAGTGGTTGTGTTATATCAATTATGTAGTGCATTCAAGCACAACCCATGTTTAATGGGCTATTCTAGAGAGTGATCAAGATTTTCTAAACCTTATGAATGTTACTTAAAATTGTATAGCTTAAACTACAAACCAAGTTTGTTACATACTTGAATGCAATCTTGGGTTACCACAAACTATAATAATGTGATCTGCTAATAACCATTATGGAAAGTATTAAAGCAAGACCCATGCTATATAGGATACATTTCCCTGATCAGGTTTACATACCTTAATGATCAAACACAAGCTTCTCACACACTCTAGGATACAATCCAAGATCATACCACAACTTTGTCAAGACAACTAATTTTCTGACCCAAGATTTAAGGTTGTTTTTTAATACCAACATAAGCATTGGTAAGAGCATGATTAGGGTACAAACCCTAGGCCTCCGTAGAAACATAAACAATAACTCTAGCAGATTAGTGAGGTTGCAATACCAGAAAGATTGAGACATTGTAGCTAATAACAAAATATTGCAATCTAAATATTGTAGCCAATAACAAGCACACTATGTAGCTTAGTGACATTTGTAAATGCAATCTACAGTAAGAAGAATGATAGTCACTTGAGATGTGAGAGTCAAAAAGAGGCTAAGCAGTGACAAGATAATAAAGCTCAAACCTTGCATAGTAAAGTGGAGATTTTAACAGTGAGTTTCCTTACCCCCTTGTTGACCTTTAAGGGTTTTTCAAATGCTTTTGGTAGTGTTAGACAAGGAAAATGCAATCAGGGAATGACTGTCCAAATGAAGTAACAGTGGTAATCATAGGTTCAATGTTTCTTCTTAGCCATTAATGTATAATGGAGGTAGTGGATTACATGTTTGAGCAGTGTTTTGAGACTCATCAAAGATGGGAGAATAGTGAATAATACCTTGTGGACTGTGAAGTAGTGTCAATAAGGTTGAAGGATCTTAAGATCTACAATACCATGAAACATTGAGTCCCCTGTAGTAAGTAGGTAGTCTATAGGGCATAGTTTGATTTTATAGAAGGATGCTCATGAAAGTAATCTTCAAGTGATAGTGAGTGAGTTGTTTGAGATTGCAGTTGAGGGTGCAATACCCAGTCTTAAAAGAAGTTAGCAAAGCAGTAAATGTGCAAGAAAATCAAATCGTACACAACAAAAAATTCACAATGTTATCTTGCATAATGCCTTGAGTTTGAAGACAAAAATCTCATTGTATCTTGATGAAAGTGGTGATCTTAATGGTCAATCACTGGCAACCATGATTTTAAAACATGCTATTGTGCTTATGGAGGCAACATTTTAAACAAGGCAGTGAGTGGTGGTTTGGAACAATGGTAGGTATGAAGGACTTGCTTTATATACATACTATGTAGTCTAGATTAAGACAGCGTTCTTAGAAGAGATTGAAAGTGGATTATGAAACTCAAGGGTTACCATGAAAAGGATTAAAGAAAATAATGAGATCTATTTAAAAGCCACGGTCATGAAGATATTAAAGATGTCACATGCAAAACCCTAGTAGCTGGAGTAATGAATACAGTGCCAAAGAGGATAGTGTGCTGGGGCAGATTTAGGAGATCTCCACATTATCTAATTATAGGAAATACATAATTTATTTATTTTTTTAATTAAAATAAATCATTCTAAACCCTATATAGGATACATTGATACTTCAAAAAGCCTCCAAGGAATTTGAGATTATGCAAATATATGTCAAGTAAATACCTAGATTACAAATAGTAGGAACAATGTAAGATTTGTTGGCGAGTTGAGAATGAGATAACAACAATGAATCCTATGCCTCCTTTCATGCACATCTCCTCCTCACTGTTCTCTATCATTATTTACTGAAACACTTCTCCATTTTGGTGGTCTATGCTTGAAAATAATGTTTTGATGAAGGTTTTAGAGTATGTTTATTAAAATGAAAACTCCATTCTGGTGGGCTACGCTTGAAAATAAGATTTTGACAAAAGTTTTAGGGTATGTATATTAAATTTTTAGAGTATTTTTGCAAGCTATATTCTTGATTCCTTAAATGATTTATTCAAATGGATTGTGACTAAATCAATGACTAACTATTTAGTCATTTTTATTTGTGCGACTAAATAATTTTTAATCAACGACCAAACTAGTAATTTATTTACTCATTTATAGATGAGTTGCAAAAAATGAGCAAAATTTAGTCATTTTTAGTTGTTGTGACTAAATTTTTTAGTCACCTAGTCATTTATTTGCCAAATTCTACTAGTGTGTGATTCCTTGTGTGATTAGGGCTCTCTCAATGTTGAGGGCCCTAGGGATAAGCTCGTCATAAGAAGTGACACATTGCATCTTTAACTAAAAGGATAAATCCATATTGACATTAGCAATGATGATTCCAACTTGTTGCTCCTTATGAATGGGTCACTTGCTCTTACTAGCTCACTACCTCCATTGTTGTAGGAAGTTTGCGATCAAGTTCAATATTCTGATTTTAGGAGTCTTAACTTAGAAATCATAATAAAATCAAAATTTAATAAGTTTTGGAATTAGCATTTTAAAGTGTTTTTTGGGGTCATTAACTTCAGACTATCTTCTCTTTTGTAGGGGTGGTTGCATGCCAAATTTTTTTGGTGTAAAATATCAGAATTATTAGATTTTGTTACCTGTCTATGAATAAAAATTATTGGAGTGTGAGTGATATTTTTTGAAGATATAAATAGTCAAGCTTGGTAAAGAAAAATCATGTCAAATAATATTAGTCCATAACAAAATGAAGATACACTTGATAGATTGTGGGCTAGATTGAAAAGAAAGGGTGATGGGAAATGTTGTTGTCCTTACAATAATTGCAATGGCTTAAAGACGAGACGATTTTTAATCACAACAGCTGAGAAACATTGTAGGCAACATGGTCACATTGAAGGGGGCATGATTATCGTCCATTGGTAAGTTGTTCATTATATGTGTTTATATTGTTTGAATTTGTAAATTTTTATATCGTTTTAAAATTTTATATATATATATAATCACTTGATCATGATCATGGTTTATTTGTGTTTATCATTATTATAAAGGTGGGGAACCCTAGGGCAGATGATATGGATTATCACGGCCCAAAGAATGTGGTTTTGCAAGCGGATGAACATGGAGCTGTGAATATCGAAGATGAAGTTAATGATCCTATGGAAGAAGATGATCATGGACCAGAAAACACAGTTGAAGATGATGGTACAAATACATTGATCCATGACACATTTAGTGGCAGAGCTGATCATGATGATCGAGATGACTTTTATGATGTTCTTGATTTACCTGTACTTGTGAAGGCATACGAGCCCCTTTATGGAGGCTCCCAAACAACTCTTCTCTCTGTTGTATTGTTGCTGTTGAACTTGAAGGTTATTAATGGTTTATCAAACATAGCAATCTCACAGATGTTAAGGTATGTCATATATGTCATCTTTCTTCATCTATTTTAATTGTTGTTAGTTCATCACTAATAAATAAAAGATGAAATATGTATCATTAATATTCTTTATATTAACAAATTATCTTTTGTTGTAGATTGATTGGTGAATTTTTGTTACCACCATCAAATATTTTACCTCACTCATATCGATATTTATCTAACATTATGAAAGATATCGGAATGGAGTATCAAGGAATAGATGCATGTCCCAATGATTATATTATATATCATAAACAACAGGAATTTGCAACAAAATTCCCAGAATGTCATATCAGTAGATATTGAACACATCAACTAACAAAAAAGGTGCCTCGCAAGGTTCTTTGTTATATTCCCATTATTCCACGTATGTAATGATTATTTAGGTCCGAAAGCTTAGTGCAATTTATGGATTACCATGCACATAATAGAAGTGGAGATGACATTCTTTGAATTCCTACAGATGGTTCTGCATTTAGGGACATGGAGGAAAAATGACCACACTTTAAAGAAGAACCTCGTAATCTTAGGCTTTGATTGGGAGCGGACGGTGTCAATCCATTTGGAGAGTTGAGATCTATTTACTCAGTGTGGTCTATTTTTGTTATCAACAATAACATTCCTCCATGGATGTCAATAAAGAGGGAGCACATAATGTTGTCAATGATTGTTCTAGGTATTTGTTTACATCAATTTTATTTAATGTAGCATTCATTTGTCTTATTTGTTGCATAATGACTTATATTTTTTTCATTCAATAGTCATGTACACTAATTTATATATATTGCAGTAAAATGGTTATAATAATTATGTAATGTTTATGTTCATTCAACTAGGTAAGTACCAAGTTAAAGATATGAATGTATATATCAAGCCTCTTATCGACGAGTTACTAAAGTTATGAAATGGCGTCACTATGTATGACATCTCTAGACCAATAGGAAAAAGACAATTTCAATTCCATGCAATGCTTGTATGGACAATTCATGATGCCCTAGGGCTAACACATTTTTGTGGTATGTTACAACATTTGACTGCACTTTAACAATATTTAATTTTATGAAGTAGATATCATGCATGTTTTTAAAATAATCTATTCATTATATATAATTATAAAAAATGACACATTTAATCCAATTATATATGATCTTGCAGGTCTTCAAACAAAGAGAAAATTTTCATGTCCAATTTGTGGTCCAAAGGTGAAATCTTGTCGTTCAACAATTTTAGGAAAGCAGGTGTTTGATGAGTATAGGTACTTCCTCCATAGAAATCATAAGTATTCAACTACTGAAAAACATCTTTTCAATGGGAAAGAAGAGACTACATCAAAACCACGAAGAATGACACCTCGCCTATGGAAGTTGGAATATAATAGAATTAATCGCCAAGGTTATACATCAGATCAAATTGTTTATCTATCATATATGATATGTTTTGAATTTATATTTTTATATTGTGTTGTGTTTACTCATGTTGTAAGTGACATTGATTGTCGTTGTTAATTTGCTTAACTTATATGCTTCATGAAGGTTGTCAAGGAATTAATGGCCAGCTTCCATAGGGACTGAAAAGTTATCCCAGACAATTTAGTAGGTTGCCCTACTATCAGCAGCTACAAATTGTGCATTTTTTTGATACAATGCATATAGGAAAGAATATAACAAAAATGTTATGAAAAATATTGGATGGAAGGCATGACAAAGAAAAAATTGTCAAAATTTGTAGTGACATTCAGGAAGCCAATCATACAATGAAAAATTTCATTCAATTAAATAGCGATGGAGACCAAATTAATTTTAAGTGCCCTTCCTTGGTTATTAATAGAGCAGCAAAGCAATGCCATAAAAAAAGTCATACGAAAAATTCAATTCCCACAGGATTTGTCACGAACATAAACAATATAATAACAAAGAAAAGTGAATTTGGGTCAGGGATGAAAACGCATGATTGGCATACCTTCATTAAGGTAATTATTTTGGTATATTATATACACTTGTATAATGCATGTACTTTTCAGTGTATTATGTTTACTAGTTTTGGAAAAATAATGAAAAGATCATTTTATAATTGTTGCAAAAGACGCTCTGCACTTATCTCCCGCATAACTTTGAAAACAATGTCAAGCAAGTTATATATGATCTTGGAAAATACATGAGGTAAGTAGTGATATTTGTTCAATTCATTGTATACATCTTATAATTGCCATTTGTTTTACTTGTTATGTAATATACTGTATATTTTTATTAAATCTTGTAAATATATTTGCGCCTTGAATCACTTGTAGATGGTTGTCATCTAAAGAAATACATAAAGAAGATATAAATTATTGGAAGAGAAAAATTCCTTGTCTAATGTGTGAAATGCAAAAGTGTTCTACCTTCGACATTTTTCAATGCACAAGAACACTACCTCATACACCAAGTTGAAGAGATTGAATTGTGTGGACCTGTACACACAAGGTCAATGTGGATGGTTGAGAGGCACTTGAAATTTTTGAAGGTTTTGGTTAGACAAAGAGCACATCCTGAGGGTTCTATGGTGGAGGGATATATGGTATACTAGACCATGTGTACATTAGTGAATATCTTCCTAAGTTTGCAGCAAAGATCCATGTAGATCGCATTTGGGATCCCAACTCCATTAACAAATTCGAAGGGGATTACTTGATGGGGAAAGGTAGATTGAGGAAAGTGAGAGGTAATTATAAAATGGTCATGGAGTTTAATTGGAATACATTTTACATATGGTTTTTATGTATATTGTACTTATTTAATTTTTAATCTTCAATATACATCAATTATAAATTAAGGTTGTAGATTGTGGTATTTAACTAATTAGATGTCGTTTGTGAATTTTAAATTTTTTTGATACAGTTGGTCAAGAGTGGGATGCACTACATTTGTACGTCGCAAACAATCTTGATTGGATGACGGTATGGATTGAACGATGTCAACAATCTAGTCGCGCATTAACATGGGAAGGTGTGGCTTCATTGGTTAAAGAAGCTCATCATAATGGAGATTCCAATGTTACACAAAGGGAAATTGGTTTAGCATATGGTTTAAGAGATAAACAGGTATGTATAAATATATTAATCACCCATATTATTTAATTATTTTCAATTATATTGATGTATATATATGTTGAGATTATTTTATTTGCATACATTCAACCAAGAATAAATATGTTTATCAACCGATGATATTGCAATACTTTTTACATGTTTAACATATTGCAGTGTGAAACACCACAAGGCTATGTGGTGCAATGGTCGTGAATTTCAAATCAAAATGTTGGATGACATGAAGAAAACTTGTGATTCTAGTATAATCATAGCCTTTCAGTGACTAATGTTTCATCTAGAAGTGACATACATCCGTAAGTCTTAGAAAATTGATACTATGGATTTTGATGATACACTTGAGTGTGACTTTAAGTCCCCAAATTAATTTTGTTTGTCGTCCTATGGTATAGGCTACGATTGAATGAAAATGATCTTGAGAGAACTATTATTGAACATGATAATGGATTTACCATGGTTAATACAAGGTTGATCGAGCGAGCTAGAAATGAGCCTTATGTTCTTCCAAGCCAATGTGAGCAGGTATTTTACTTAGAGGTTCCAGGTAAACCGGGTTGGTCATTTGTTGTTAGACATGATCCAAGAGGAAGGCCGGTAAAGTATAATGTGGTGGAAGAAGAAGATACCGAAGAACTAGAAGATGATGTAGATGACGATCAGGATCAACAGCTAGTTGATGATGTCCCCTCGACTCTTAAGATGTCGAAGAGGGAGGAACTAGATCATGATGATGTAGGAGTTAATGTTCATGAAGATGATATCCGTAGGGATGATGACATTATTGAAACTGATATCGATGTGATGATGATGATAAGGACCAATCCTTACAATGTTGAACTGGATCGGATGATACATGTTGTTGGATGAAGAAGAAGATCAATGACATTGAAATGTATGAGTTATGTGATTATATTATCTATTTGATATTAATTTCTTGATATAATTATATTTGACTTATGTGGTTACATAATTAATTCATGATGTTTTTAATTTTTATGCCATTACACAATTAATTTAATGATGCACTTTTTCATGTTTGAAAGGTCAAAAAATTAAAACATTTCAATAGTGATGTTAACAACCTTGAAATTAGTGTGTTTTATGTTTCATGTGATCACAAAAGATTAAAAATTCAGTTGTAGAGGTGGTTGTCTGGTTCTTTTCATCGGTAGCCTTTTTAAAAGGCATAAAGTGATCGCTGTAATGGTTGTTGATGGTTGAGGATTTAAAATACAAAGCTTCCTTTGACATTCAAAAATATGTGTTTTTTCAAAATTTATGTATTTTTCCCTGCTATGCAAAAGATCGATAGTCACATGCAGCCATATTTTGATGTGAAATCAATTCCGTGTCAGTGGAAGATATGTGTTAGCTTTGATTTGAATCTGATTTGAGGGCTTAAGACATTGATTTGAGTTAGAAAGATTCATTTCTTTGCATATAGCCCGGTTACCCTATTTTTGAGGGTTTTGTAGTCCAAACATGATATAAAGGGGATCTTACACTTTTTGTAATTATTGTAGCTTGTGTAAGAGGCCCCATGGATACTGTTGTAATTGTAGGATGCATGAATAGGGCGTAGGATGAGAAATAAAGAAGGTATAGTTGTTGTCCCCAAGAGTTTTGTGAAGAAAAAGCATGTGAAATGAGAGGTACTTTTCTGACTGAGGTTTGTTTGCTCCTTCATTTTCTATAAGAAGAAGGATTTCAAGGCCAGAAGTACGGGTTAGCAAGTTAGATATTTTTTGGTCGAGTCTAGGTAGAGTTGCAGAGCAAATTGTAAAGTTTGATGGTTTTAAGAAAAATGCAATTTAGGTTTTAAGTCATTCTATAGTAGGTTTTGAATTCATGGGGATTTGATGTTTTATGACAGTACTGGCATTTGAATTGAAATTATTAATTCAAACTCATGTCTTTCCATTGTACATGCATATCTAAATTTTGAATAAGATAATCAAGGGTTGTCTCATTCATCTCACTCTTGTGGTGTGTATGATTTCTGTTTTGGCTTTAATTCAAGGAATTAATTAAAATTCTTGAATGGGATTGTAGGTGGATATGTTTTATATAAGGATTTGATAAGTAGTATTGGGTTAGAATACATGTTGATGAAATTGTAAAGCAATGTTCTCAAGGATCTTATATGTTATGTGTTAAATTTGTCATAAACCCTTAGATCGATGTTTATGAATTTGACTCCCTCAATTTATATATGGCACTGATGTAAGTTGTACTAATTTGTATAGTTCAGTATTTTGTTTATCTTTACCTAGTGCTTGCTACAAATTGAAAATCAATGACTATTTTACACTGTGGAGTGTGTTGTAGTAAACTCATGCTCCAAATAGTTGATATTACTGATGAACATCCAATTCTATTTAGTATTATGCTATTATATTGAGCTATTAAATGAGATTATCTATTGTTGTTAATGTTGTTTACAATAATGGTGCAGAGGTTGTAAACGCATTAAGGGATCACCCTCCTGGGTCTTGTAGAGCCCAAAGTGTGGGAGGTCTTTAAACTCCTAGTCAGTTGGTCTAGGTCCTTCGAGCTTCCCTTGATTGGAATTGGAAATTCCATAGGTAAATTAGAAGACCAACCTGGTTACAGTAAAAGCAACCAACAGGTAGAGGGGAGAGAGATAGAGGGATTCAATGAGAGAGATAGAGGGTAGAGGGTTAAGGGTAGAGGGGAGGGAGATAAGAGTGAGTGAGAGATAGAGAGACTTGAGAGAGGGAGAGGGTATGAGGGTGGGAGACTTGAGAGAGATGGGAGGGGCGGAGGTGGGAGAGATGAAATTGAAGGGTTAAGCATTAGAGGGTTTAGGGGTTTAGATTTTAAGGTTAATGGTTTTAGGGTTTAGAGTTTAAGGAAGAGGGAGAGACTGGCAGAGAGGAGAGGGTAGGAGGGAGAAGTCTTGAGAGGAGGAGTGGGAGAGATAGAGGATGGGGTTAAAGGCTACGTGATATTAAAAAGGGTAAGAGGTTTTAAGGGTTTAGAGTTTAAGGGTTAAGGGTTTTTAGGAGGTTTAGTGTGTTAAAAGGTAGGGAGAGAGAGGATAGAGAGTGAAAATTGAGAGAGAGACACGAGAGAGAGGAGAGGGGAGTAGGAGGGGTGCTTGAGAGAGAGAGGGAGGGTGGAGGATTTAAGGATTTAAGGGTTAAGGGTAGAGGGCTAAGGGTAGAGAGAGAGAGAGAGAGGAGGGGGAAGGGAGAGGGGAAGAGGAGAGGAAGGGGAGAGAGAGAAACCTGAGAGAGGGAGTGGT
>VDFB02097825.1:0-23600 GCA_007258455.2 Sequoia sempervirens
AAATTGCAGCAAACACTTTTCCTCTTGACAATGGCGTCCCTTCTCTTCAGCACTTAAGGTGTCTCCTTTAACTCTCAGCAAACTCAAGCTTCAGCAAAATACCTCTCAGCAACTCAAGGCGTACCACTCTCAGAGCAAATTCGCTTTCCAGCTGTGAAAGTGAGTGAAAAACTTCTCCATTTTATAGCTAAAATTCGAATTCTAGAAGACGTTATTTTTAGCCAGTGCCATTAAACTCCACTACTCCACTTCAAGAATTCGAATTTTCCCTCTCTGATGTTTTTGACACTTGTCTCCAGTCGTCAGGAATATTATTCTTCTAGAAACTTGACTTTGACTGGCGTTTTGAATTCCTCTTCGAAAAATTTAATTTAACTTCATCATATTTTACTCACCAGCTGGAGCTCCGTCACTTGAATTCAAATTCTTAACTTCATCATCAACTCTGAAAAATTCATCTTCGAAGAATTTAATCAAAATCATCTAGGCAACTCCCTTCGGATTCATCGTTTGAAGAAAATTCACTTTGAAAACACATTTTATTTAAATTTGCCTTAGAAAATTTAAAATTCTCCCTTAGGAAAATTCATAACTTAAGCACTGATCAAATTCCTCACTGAAAAAGTGTCGGCGAAGCTTGAAAGATTTAGAAATCCATTCATCATCACTAACATTCAGTACCCAGAAGCAAATTTTCGTCAGAACGCTTCGAATCGATGGGTACCCAACGAACGGGTTCATTTAATTTTTCAATTTTGAACCTTAGAAAAATATCATTTTCATCATTTAAACTCGTTCTTCGCCTGCGATCACTTTGTGTTGCTCTGACTTCTAAAAAAAAAAAATGAATCACCTTGCGTTATCATCATCTCTGTCTTCATCACTGAGAAAAATTGCTTGCCTCGAAAAAATTTCATCAACTTGGAGCTCTAGGCACATTTTCTAAGAAAAATAAATTTGCCTTAGAAAATATTTTAAAATCTTCTTGCACTTTTGAAATCTTGCCTTAGAAAAATTTGTTGATCACCAGTGGAGAGGAACTTTCACTTAGAAAATTTTATATCAACTCCATCCCCGGCACGCCTTGCACATTTTATCTTTACCTCATCACTTGGAAAATATTCATTCAAAAAGCCCAACGCCTTAGATAAATTTAACACTTAGAAAATATTTCATTTCCTCCCCTGAGCGCTTAGCACACTTCATTTTATTCTCAACGCCTTGAAATGCCTTTGAAAAATTTTCCAACACCTTATAACTCCCTTGCTCTAGGCGCACACTTTACCTAGCATTTTATTCCACACCTTGGAATATTTCCTAACACCTTATATCACCCTCAACGCCTTCCAATATTTTCTAACACCTTAGGCGCCTTACATACTTGGAGAAAAATCACGCCCCACTCACCTTGGGCGCATTTTGCCTATGGAGGAGGATGACGCCTAGCCTTTTACCCTGAGTTTACCACGCCTAGATAACATTTTACCTTACTTACCACTTTTATTCACCTTTTACCTTCCAAACATGGGCGCATTTCCTTGTAGGAGGAGGATGACCTTTCAACTTCTTGTTTTTGTCCTCATGTGAGCTCATTTGGGCGCATTTAGGAGGGTGGGGAGGACGAGTTTGCAAGCTGGGCGCATTTTGCATGTGATGAAGGATAAAAACTTTGACTTTTTGTTGACCCCTTGCAACCTTGGGCGCATTTCACCCCTGCTGGTGGATGAACACTCCAACATCCTTGGGTGACTCTTCACCTTCCACGTTTTGTCTTGACATGGCCCAGTTTGGGCGCATTTTGGCCTTGGAGAAGGATGAAAATGTTGACTATGCTTTGACTCCTTGTAAGTTGGGCGCATTCTGATGAGAGAGAAGGATGGGCGCATTTTGACCCCTGAGGCGGATTTCTCATACTTAGAATTTTTTCTCAACTTTTCCCTCTTTCACCTTGGGCGCATTTGGACCCCTGAATAGGATGAAATCTTGTTGACTTTCTTTTGACTTTTTCTACCTTGGGCGCATTTTGCCCTGTGTGAAGGATGAACTTGCATCTTGAAAAAATTTCTACGCCCCTAGCTGAGTTGGGCGCATTTTGCCTTGCCTGCTGGACGAGACTCCAGACTTAGACGAATTTTTTACCATCCTCGCCAGCTTACGTGCCCTGCTATTTATAGTAAGTTCTCTGTATTCGCGCCTCTGAAGCTCGGAATGGCCTGAAATTTTAAGGCAAAGCTAATACCTTGTCGATTTATCGACCGCGCTGCACAGTGCCTGCTATTTATAGCGTTTACGAGGGTGGCTTTTAAATGTGGCCCGGTCCCGATAGCTCCACAAGCTCGATTGGCGTGAAATTTTGATGGTGGCTCCTCACCATGTGACTTCTTTCGCGGAAACCTTCTTTGCATGCACGATTACTATTTTATGCGTTTCCAGATTGACTTACTAAAAATAGTAAGTGCTCCGTTGACTTGAAATTTCACGGCGGATAACTGAGAAGCGCTAATCGCGATGGGTTTACCTCCGGTTCGAAGATTTTGACTTTGGTGCCTATTTTGAGCTCCGCAGAGGCTGGAAACCCTAACATGTCTTTGCATGTGTATCAAAGATCTCCGGATTTGCCCAGCCGTTCTGGGCAGCTGCGTCGGCTCGTGAATCACAAAAGATGCTGGGTGGCGGTGCCGAGGTTTACACACCTTTAAAAATGCTTAGAGTTCCGCTTCTTGGTTGGGAATTCCTGTTGCATAATCTACCATCGCGAAACTCTCAGAAAACATGAAGTCACTTTTGACATGCAAAAAAGCTCGACATGCAGGCTACAAAAGAAATAGCCTCGGAAGAGAATTTGAATCACGAAAGTGGTCATCGACTTGCATGTTATATCGTCATGAAGATCTCGAAAAACCGGAAGGAATATCCGGACATCACAGAAAATCGTGGACACAGAAATTCATCTTAGGAAGCGGTTGCTAAAAATAGTAAGTTGTCCGTTTTTGCTCAAATTTGGCATGCAAGCAGTCTGATGTACTCTGAATGCTGTGTGATGATCGGAATATCAAAAATGCTGACAAATTGCCTGGTATTGCAGGCTTACTAAAAATAGTAAGTATCTCGGAATTCAATGAAAACTGGCTGGAAGCCTGCTGGATGTCTACCGACAACATTGCTAAGTTCAATTTTCAATTTACTGGCCCTACTTGACCTTGACTTGACCAGAAAATGATGAAACCCTAATTTTAGAATTGGCCAATATCTTCACATTTAAGCTCAATGACGACACAACCCCCGGAAAGACAAACACCAGAAAAGAGACAGAGCGAGAGAGCGAGGAAAAACCCAAGCCAAAAGACCGGAACGGAGCAAAAATAAGGGGGTCCCCATCTGAATGGGGCGATGTGTGAAAAGGTCACAACAAAGTGGAAGGCCGGATTTAGGAAACATGCGGCTGCATGGATGGGCCTATGGAGTTGGTTTTGCCATCTCCTATCAATGATCTCCCAAATGGGACGATACTTATCATCAACTCCACCATAGACTGATCTAATGGCCTCTTTGGCCCTATCCATGCCCTCATATATGTAGCCCATTGCGGGCTTCTCCCCATCTGCAACTCGTAGGAGAACTAGCAAGGGCTCAATAAACTGCAAAGTGCAAACATGTTTCACAAATAAGTAAGTGTGACTGTCAATGAAAATGAACAAATAAAAGTAAGATATGATTAAAAATTAAAACATAATAAAGAATTAAATGTTACCTTCACAATCTCATCTGCTGGTGTCCAAAACCCTGCCTCATCAAATATGCAATCAGCCACAGCAATCCCTGCAGTGCTTGTAGAAAAGGATGAGGAAGACCACTCCTCACTAGCAAACATGCGCCTCAAAGGTGCCCTTGACCGAATCAAGGATTGCAACATGATAAAATTTGATGCAAACCGAGTGATGCCAGGACGAGACAACTCCCTCAACCCCGTGTATTGCCTCATAAGGTTAAGCACCCATGCATGATTGTAAACAAATTTGCAAATGTTTCTTGCTGATTCCATACATGTTTTTATCCATGGGAGCTTGCCAAGATCCTCCATCATGAGGTCAATGCAATGGGCGGCACATGGAGTCCAAAATATAGTTGGGTGCCTCTCCATCAATAATCTACCAGCAGCAACATAATTTGCTGCATTATCTGTCACCACTTGCACTACATTTTCTTCCCCCACATCGGCTATCACCTCCTCTATAGCCTCACATAAGTATGTGGCATTTTTGAATTGGGCGGAAGCATCAATGGACTTTATGAAGACAGTGTCACCTGAAAAAATAAGCAAAACCAAATTACCAATTATTCAATAAATTAAAAACATAAATCAGCCTTATTAAATTATTAATCACTAAATCAAATTCAAATATCAATGTATTAAGGTAAGTACAATTACCTCCAGAGGAAACTAGAAAGTTCAACAGCGTCCTATTTCTCCTATCGGTCCAACCATCAGTCATGATGGTGCAACCAATCCTCCTCCATTGCACACGCTGCTCCTCTAATTGTGCTTTCACATCCGCCACCTTTTGAGTCAAAAGTGGGCCCTTTAATTCATCTTCGCTGGAGGCTTTGAACCCCGCCCCACATATGGTTATTGCATCAACCATGTTTTGCCAAAAAGGAGACCTAAAACATGTCATAAAATGAAAAGATTTAAGTTTTTAACTTTAAATTTGAATTCGATAGTGAGATATACAATAAAATTTAAATATAAATTTTAAAACAATTAAACGAAAAAAGAATTACCTGGCTACATGGAAGGGAATGGTGCAGTAGTACCAAAAGTCTGCAATTGTTTTTTTTGCTGCATCGTGGGCATCCTTGTTCCAACCCATGCTCTCAAGCGACGGTTGGGAACCAGGAGTAGTGCGTGGTACAAAATATGAGTCCACCCTAGATTTACGAACTCTAGGGCCAATACTAATACTGCCACTACCACTAGCAGTAGCAGCGCCACCAGCACTAGGAGTACGCATAGGAATAGATGGTGCAGAAGCAGAAGCACTAGCACAAGCACTAGCACTAGGACGGTATGGAGGCATGGAAGAAGCATCTCCAACAGCACCAAGTCCCTGTCCAACTCCAACACCTGCCAACTCCTCCCTCTGTCTCTTTCTAATTTCTTTTTGCCTTTCAAAATTTTCTAATTGCACCTGCACTTCACGAACAGCCTCAATAGGTGCTAGGGTGCAGCCCACTGCATCATGGATGGGTATGCGTGCAAGGTGGTATTTCAATCTATTTATGCCTCCATGATATATTGTTTTGCAGTATTTACATTTTGCTTCTCCTCTTTTCATTCCAGGAAAGATTTCAGCATGTTTCCAAGCAGGGTCTTTTCTGACTGGGGTTTGAGACATTGTGAAAATAATAATATGGTTTGATTTGCAAATGAATGTGGCTGCAATAACAAGTAGGGTTTGTAAAATTATTTAAGTTGCAAGTAGGGTTTGTAAATAAAAATGCAAACTATAAAAATTTAAAAACAATGATTTTACAAATTACAATGAATTATTTGTTAAAAAAACACAAAAAAAACTGTTAAAATCAAACTTACCTCTTAGATTTGGCTTGGAATGCAATGCAAACTTCTCCCAATCACTAGCAATGAACTTTCAATGCACCTCCTTAGCAGTATGAAGCTTCCCAAATGATATATCACCTTGCTTTTGTTTTAAACAATTTGCTGGTTGCCCTCTCTTCTCCTCCTATTTTTCTTCACAACTCTCTCTTCTCCTCCTATTTTGCCAAAAGAGTGAAATGAGGTTGCTTTTAGGGTTGGAGAGAACATATAGAACAAAAAAAAAACTAACTTTAACTTTTAGTTTTATGTTTTTTTAGTGTTTTAACTTCTTGCTGCCGCGGTCGGGTCACAGGCTCGGGACTCTCCGAGTCTGGGCGAGTTTGGCGAGTTTGGCGAGTCCGGCGAGTCCGGCTCTGGACTCGGCGTGTCCGAGTCCGGGCTCCCCAGACTCGGCCAGGCTGGCTCGGCCCGGGACTCGCCGAGTCATGGCGAGTCTGGGCGAGTCTCGTTACAATGGTTTTAACCATCTTTCTGCCATCTTGTTCTGACACTTGTCCACATCAGTGTTAAATGCCTTCTCACACTGCTCCATGGAAATAACTAGACTGTTCGGGTGTTGAGGAATGCCAAAAAAAATTTCAATGTCCAAAGGTTTGAGACTACAAATAACTCGTCCATCAACTGACACTATCTCACGAGTAGTAGAATTGTAATTCTTAATACAAGCCATCGCGGATTCAACACAATGAATGGAGATAGGTATGGAAGCGGCCTCTAATAAGCCAGACTGCTCAATATTTTGAATAATCAAAGCTTTGATCTTAACCGGATCTAGAACTGCTTCTGGCAATACTTTGTGAAGATCTGTCTCAACCATCCTAAGGAAGTCATGAGTAAGGACTGTTCTGGTCCCGTATTCGAGCTGAGTGTACTACATTTTTAAAAACTCGCCTGTTGACTGTGAACTCGACTATGTTCTGACAAGATTTCTGGAAAGCTAACAATAGCCTGCGAGAGTTAAAAATAGCCTTTCAAAGAGTTACTTTTAGCGAAAAATCTGAGATATGGGTTTTGTCCAGAAAAAGATTCTAAGACAATCCAGAACGTCAAATATGCGAAAATATGACTTCTACTCGATCATGCAAAGACTTTTCACTTGAGAAAATTAGAAACTCAAGAACGAATGTTCTGAAGTTAAAAATTCCTGAAAAATCAAGCGCACGATTTTAACTCGAGGAAATTATATAGAAATGATCCAGATGTTTGAACTTGTCGAATTTGCCAATTTCAGGAACATGCGAATTGGAACCTGAGAGAAATCTGAGAACCAAGGAGGAAAAAGAAGTTTTTTGTATGCTCTACTTCAATGAAAATTGCCCTTGAATTCTTCAAATTGCTGAAAAATGTGAACTGAAATCTGCAAAAAGATATGTTTGATGAAATCGCCTTTGGAAATAGATGAGGAATTCGCCTTTGCTTTGCTAGAATTCGCCTTTGCTTGAAAATTACGAATTTGTCTTGAAGTTGCGCCTTTGTTCTTGAAGAAATACGAACTCCTCTTGAAGATACACCTTTGTTTCTTGATAAAATTCGATTTCCCTTGAAGATAGGAATTTCTCTTAAGAAAAAAGAATTTCTCTTTAGCCTTATGAAACATAAATGAAGATGGCGCCATGTTTAAATAAGAAGAAATTTGCACCAATTTGTGAACTGCAAGATTTAACACCCTGACTGAAATAGAAGATTTTCAATTGTTTGCCCTTCAGTTGAATTGCCACTGACTCGAAGTTCAAAAATAAATAATAATAAAATATTTATTATCATGCAATTTGTTGGCGTAACAACTAGCACCTCTGGAGTAAGAGTTGGTACGGACAGCTATGCACACTATGCAATAAGTGCTTTTCAAATTAGGAGGGGAAGCTCCCTCGTTGTGCTTGACAAAAATACTTGCAAAGGGAAATAAACTAAACTAAATCTTGTCTTTTTGTTTCAGCTGTAGAGGTACAAGGCTTTCTCGAAAACTATATACGTTGCAACTGAGTATTTTCTGGTTTTGTAGATCTACTAACTACAACTAAACTTAATTACTTAAATTCTATCCAGTCTCCTCAAGAAAACAGAGCATGAGGAAACAGAGCAAGGTTTGACTATCAGACGATAAACGAGTATAGATTCTCAACTTGAAGGCAAGGTGGCACATCTATCAGCTCAATTTAAACAAGTTTATTGGCAACAACATCACACGATAAAGTGAACACAGATTCTCTACTTGAAGGCAAGGTGGCACATCTATCAGCTCAATCCGAATAAGTTTATTATTCACAACAACACACGATAAACAAGTGCAGATTCTCTACTTGAAGGCAAGGTTGGCACAACTATCCTCTCAATTTGAACAAGTTTATTGAACACAAAACAGATTTATCTAAACTATGGAAAGAATTTACCATTATAATTGCATGAAACTCTATGTGGCATAACAATTCATCATAATAGTAAAGACGCATAAACAAATACCAAAAGAGCAATATTGAGGGCAAGGTAGGCACAACATATATTTCTCTCTCGTGCAAAAGTTATTTACAAATGAGCAAAAGCTCTTATTTATATACATCAAGGTGTAGGGAACCCTAAAATCACCTTGAGTCAACTACAGTCTTGCAATGCATGCAAGATTTATGATTAAACCCTAATAAAGTAAACTATATAGTTAACTGGAAAACTACCATCAGTTAACCGAAACATCTAATCTAAAAATGGACAATTGTGCAAGCATGCATGTCCTTAACTGGAAGACTACCATCAGTTAACGTAAAACCCTAAATGAAACTCCAAGTGTGTAAAGCTAATCTCAGAATAGATATGCATGAGACGAGACAGCGAGTTAACTTGAAAAGATAATCGCCAAGTTTAACTCCTGTGTGTAATGTCTATCCTGAGAGGTGGGAACTGAAGTCTACTGTGCGTGATCTCGAGCAATCAATCCCTCAACGAGATTGTTAACTACATCGCTATCTGGAGCTATGAGACTTTGTCGAAGAATGCTATGTCGATGCAGCATGTCCTCACCAACTGTGATCTGATACTGAAGTTCTCCTCTGCTCCTCGTTGCTTCATCGAATAATGCTGACATGACTGTAAGCTGAGTAACCTTACAGCCAACGGTCTCCCCATTGAAAATGGTATGAATGAGTGCCTGAAGCGCTGACTGAACATCGGTAAGCTCCATGTAGGCACCACCCTCAATCTGATATCGGCACGGTAAGCGAGATACTAGAGTCCTCACAAACCGGAGTGCACTAGTGACGTGCTCTCTACTCTCAGCGAACTCTGACGCCAAAGTGTCTTCTATCTTTGCTCTGAAAATCAATTGTGTTTTCCAAGAGTGGATAGCTTCTCTATCCTCTGCATCTGTGACTGCATCATATGCCACACTTAAGTGAGCAATCATAATCTCATCTCAGGGTTTATTAATCACCATATCTCGCTTCTCATCCTAAAGACGAAGACGGAGCTCTCATGCATTGTACCGCAACTGATATAACTCTGTGAGCATAGCACGGCCTCTAGCAACGAACTCCTCCTCCCATTCATCCAAACGCTTGCCATATGCAACTAAGTGATTAAGTTGACTTTGCTCTGTTGGAGGCTCAAGTATCGGTGGGAGTGTGTTAATGGCATTTGGTCTATGTACAAGGCTAGAAATATACTGACGAAGCTATCTGATTTCAGCCTTGAGAGCTGCCTTATCTTCTCCGTCCTTCAGTATTCTATCCCTGGCACTGTCTGTAGCAACTTGTAGGAGATCAACCTGAGTTTGGCGTGCGCTACGACCAAGGTTGACTGTGATAACCTCAAAATCCTGAGATTCCAACTCAGCTGTAGAAACCCTTGTTTCCCCTGATTTCTGAAATTGTGTATTTTTTTGATTGTTTTATGTATTTTGATTTTTTTGGGTGTTTTTGCATGAATTGATAAAAATTGCGATTTGAAGGGAAATTGCTAAAAAATAATACAACTCTGAATATGCGAGAATATATTGAAATCCCTGATGCCAGACTATTTACTCAACTACTGGAATGATTACAAGTAAGATCCAAATACATGCAAATTAAAAGGCAACACTTTATTTGATGAAAAACCTGATATTGCAGCAAGCTGGTAATCTTCATAAAATGGTACGACCTTCACATACAGCTACTTCTCCCTCTGTCTGATGCTCCAGAAATGCTCCAGATGATTAGGCGCCACCAAGGAAGAAGACTAGAAACTAAAAGAATAGGCGATTTGCCTTTTACATGAAAGTACGGCCCTTATCTCAATGGTACGGCCTGGTACAACAGATGTACCGATCTGGACAGCAAATAAAGATTTGGTACGAACCTTGCAAGAGATGCAAAATATGAAGCAAAGAATAGCCGCCTCTGTTTGCTGACTGCCAGATGAAATCCAGATCAAAACCCTGATGGGTGAATATTCTGTGAATGCTCTGTGATCACTTCTGAATGAAGAAATCTATCTGAAAAGCAATAGATCAGCTGATATTTCACAGCCTCTGAATCGCAACACTAAAGATGGCTCGTTCTCCAATGTCTGTAGACAACAGAAACCCTAGGCTTCGTTCTCCGGAAGAAGACTTGTTCAAAAATTCAATATTCAACATAATGAGCTCGAATTCCAATGAAAACCCTTATATCTCCTCAAAAGTGCGAATTCTCTCAAAAGGCATCATTAAAATAAATTTGACTTTTCCCTTTTAATTTTTCAATAGTTTTTGAAACACTTTTAATCATAAAATATAATTAAAAGTGGCCCCTTCAATGATGGTCGCCCCCTTGAGTCAAATCACTTAAGTTATAATATTAAAATATTATAACTTTATAATATAAGCTTCAAATAATTAATATTTAATTAATCAATTAAATATTAATATCTCCCTCAAAATATATCCGATTCACGAACCGTCTGAAGCTGGTGAAGAAGTGATCGACTCTGCTCATGATCCAACCATACTGCTAAAAATAGCAGGGGTACTCCGCTGATTGCCAAATACTGCTAAAAATAGCAATTTAGGCAAATAGTGTCCAAATGAGCCCAAACGAAAGCCAACTGGTAAAATCCTGACAACCGAAGCCAAGCCAAGCTTCATCAAGACCCTCTATCCATCCTATCAGCCTACGAGGGTCGCATAATAGGCTAATCATCAGCTCTGAGAGATGTCAACTGGAAGGGGACATGACAGTCTGCCCCTCCTGAAATTGCTTGTCCTCAAGCAATCTCAACTCCGGATGCTGCAGAATATCCTCGCTCTCCCATGTAGCATCCTCCACTGGCAAATCTCTCCATTTTACCAAATATTCCTTGATAGTCCTCCTACGCAACTGTCTCTCTTTGTACTCCAGGATAGACTCAGGTACTAGAATCAATTTTCCCTCATCATCTAAGGGAGGTAAAACTGCCGAAGGTACCACACGGTGTCCCAACGCCTTCTTGAGACGTGACACGTGAAAAACATTGTGGACCTTGCTCTCCGCAGGAAGCTCTAGCTCGTAAGCCACCTCTCCAACACGCCTCAGGATCCTGAAAGGACCATAATATTGTGGCTTAAGCTTCTCAGAACCACTCTTCCTAAGAGTAGACTGACGGTAGGGCTGCAGCATAAGATAAACCATGTCACCCACCTCAAAAGACCTCTTTGTCCTCTTCTGATCTGCGTACTACTTTTGCTGATTCTGTGCCTTAGCAATATTCTCCTTGAGAGCCCTCATAGTGTCCTGACTCTCCTGCAACAAGTTTTCAACACTCGGCACTCTACTGTCACTCAATAGCAAATCCAGAAAACTCGGCGCCTCATAACCGTACAACACCATGAAAGGGGACATTTGAATGGTCATATGGAATGTCGTGTTGTAGCAATACTCGCACAAATGAATCCACTTGACCCATGCCTTCTGCTGCCCTGCAATATAGTTCTTGAGGTAACCTTCCACCCATTTATTCACTATCTCCGTCTGCCCATCGGTCTGCGGGTGGTAACTGGTGCTCGGTGTGAGCTCGGTCCCACAGAGTCTGAACACCTCCTGCCAGAAGTGATTTAAAAACCGACTATCTCTGTCGCTCACTATGCTCCGAGGCAACCCATGTAGTCTGAATACCTCACGGAAGAAGACCTCTACTACCTGTGTAGCTGTGTAAGTGGTGGTAATTGGAAAGAAGTGGGCATACTTCGTTAGCCGATCCATAACTACATATATGCAATCCCGTCCTTGGGCTTTAGGCAAGCCCGTAATGAAATCCATCGACAGGCATTCCCACTTCCTGTCAGGAATTGGAAGTGGCTGCAATAATCTTGCCGGGTACGTGTTCTCTTGCTTGTTCTGTTGACAAACAGGGCACTCACGCACATACTGAAGAACATCTGCCTTAAGTCCTTTCCATGTAAATCTCTCCCAAATCTGTCTGTACGTCTTGAAATACCCGGGATGTCCCACTGTAGGTACATCATGAAAGGCTTGCATGATAATGTTCTTCATCTTTGAACCTGGGACCAAATAAATCCTGTTTTTGTAAATGATCAAGTCATTCACAAGCATGTATCTAGTGTCAATCATTGATCCCTCAACGATACTGGATGCCCAAGTATCCTTGGTATACTCTGCCACAATCATATGCCTCCAATCCTCTGTAATGTGAACCATAGAGCTCAAATAAGGCCTACGTGAGAGCATCAGCCACTACATTCTGGGTGCCTTTGATGTAAGAGATATCAAAGTCGTATGCCTGCAATTTACTCACCCATGTCTGCTGACGATCATTGAGATCTCGCTGCCCTAGGAAATGTCTCAAACTGTTGTGGTCAGTTTTAATGCAAAATTTACTGCCCACAAGATATTGCCTAAATTTTGCCAAGACATGCATTAGAGCGAGCATCTCCTTATCATAAATACTGTAGAGCCTCTCTGGCCCTCTGAGTTTACGGCTCTCATACACAATAGGGTGCTTGTCCTGCATAAGCACCGCTCCAATGCCCTCACCAGAAGCATCACACTGAAGCTCAAAAGGCTTCGAAAAATCTGGTAGTGCCAACATCGGGCACGTAGTCATCAACTCCTTGAACCTCATAAAACACTCCTGTGCCTCAGGAGTCCAACATAATGCACCTTTTTTCAACAAATCCGTCATAGGTGCTGCATGACGTGAATAACCATTCACGAATCTGCGATAAAACCCACACAAACCAAGAAATCCTCGCAGCTGTGTAAGGTTCGCCGGAGTAGGCTAGTCTATAATAGCACGGATCTTCTCAGGATCCATCCTCACTCCCTCTGCACTGATGATATGACCTAAGTAGAGCAACTCGGTCATCCCCAAATCACATTTGGATTCCTTGGCATACAAGAACTCCCTCTCCAAAATACTGAGCATGGTCTCCAAATGAGCCAAATGCTCTTGCCAAGTCCTGTTGTAAATAAGAATATCATCGAAGAAGACCAGACAAATCTCCTCAGCAATGAATGGAAAACCCTGTTCATGGTGGACTGAAAAGTAGCTGGCGCGTTGGTTAGCCCAAATGGCATCACCACAAACTCGAAATGCCCACAATGACAACGGAATGCAGTCTTCTCAATGTCCTGCTCACAAACCCTAATCTGATGATATCCTGACCTTAAATCTATCTTCGTGAAGTAGCATGCACCATGGAGCTCATCAATAAGCTCATCAATACGAGGTATTGGATAGCTATTTTTGATAGTCCTCTTATTCAGGACTCTGTAGTCTATGCACATGCATAGGGTGCCATCTTTCTTCACCAGAACAACTAAAGAAGCGAATGGTGATTTGCTAGGTCGAATGTGACCCATAGCAAGCAACTCCTTAATCGTCTTTTCTATCTCATCCTTCAACCTCTTACGATGCCTGTAAAGAGTGATCATAATGGGCTTAGGGCCCTCCTCGAGCTCTATAATGTGCTCAATGCCCTTGTCTGGAGGTCTCCCTGGTGGAATATCACTGAATACCTTGTCATGCTCGACTCTCAACTACTGAATGTCAGGATGATACTTAGTCTTTTGCTGTCCCTCCTGTATAGGTGCCAATGTGCACTCGGCAGCCCACTCTACCATGTCGTGTCGCATGAGTCTCTCCATCCGACGAAAAGAAATAGTTTTGATGTTGCTGTCCCGAATTGCCTTCAGAATATGTGTCTTCCCGTCCACATCAAAACAAATTTCCATGTCCTTGAGACGAAGAGTGACTTCCTCAAGTGAATGAAGCCACTTCATGCCCAAGACTAAATCGATATCCCCCATGTTCACCACGTAATAATCAGCCTTGAACTCATAGTTGTTCAAGTGCAAGGGGAGATCCTTGATCATACGCTCACACCTGAGAGTGTAACCGTTGGCCACCTTAACCCTAATTCCTTCGAACTCCTCAGTGATGAGTCCGCGCTTCTCCACAAATCTAGCATCGATAAAATTATGTGTGGCTCCTATGTCAAGAAGGGTAATGACCCTCTGTCCTACCAATACTCCACGAAGCCTGAATGAACCTTTCTGCTGAATGCTAGATAGGCGTGCCTCCTGAATCTGGAGCTCTGACTCTGCCTCTGCCTTAGGCTCTGAAGCCTCTGACTCTGACTCAGAACTCCCCTGCTATTCGGAATTTTCTAATTCCGAATCCTCGTAGTAAGCCCACATCACTCGATTTGCTTTGCCCTTAGGCCTCAAAGGACAATCGTGATTGGCATCATAGGGACCTTTGCAGTAGAAGCAAAGCTTCTTCCTGCGTAGATCGTTAAGAGCCTCTTGATCCAAAGGTGGAGCTGCTGATTTTCCCTTTGAATCATTTTTGAAATTTGATTTTTCTTTGTTAAAATCTGATTTCTCTCTGTTTTTGTTGAAGCCCTTATTATCCCTGAATCAAGAAGTGTTTCTGGAGTTGAATCTACTGGATGGTGCCGCCAACTCCATGCTACGCGCCTTCTTCATAGCTTCCTGTAACGAAGGAGGATCAAAGACTTTGATCCAAACTCTCAATGGTTCCGTCAATCCCTCCATGAAGAGCACTACAAGTCGCCTCTCTGAAATATTAGGAACCATAACTGATAACTTCTGGAAGTCACCAATGTAAGACTCCAAACTGCCACTCTGTCGCAACTGAGCCAAATCTCTGAAATAGGATTCTGGATCCTTCCTGTCAAATCGTTCCACCGATCTGTCAACAAACTCCTGATATGTGGTGATCCGATCGTGCTGAAGTGTCACCATCTCGTGGTGCCACCAGTCGTAAGCTACTCCCTCAAGATGCAATGTCGCATATCTGATAGCATCCCTCTCAGCCATTGGACGTAATGTGAGGAAAGTGTCTAGCTTACTGATCCAGGCCTGAGTTGTGACCTTGCCACTCCCATCGAACATCGCTAGTGTAAGTCTGTTGGTAGCATGCTTCAGATCATGATTCTGGTATCTAGGTCTCCAATCCTGTCGACCTCTGTGATGTTCTCTCCTTTGTGTAATAAATCTGTCAAAGGTAATCCTCTTTCTGACATCAGGTGGTACTAACTCCCACTCCTCGTTCGCTGCCATAAGTGTATTTGCGAACAACTCATGCTCGTCACCTGCAATAGCCTCATCGGGCTCCTGTCTCATAAAAGTAGGCCTAGTGGGCCTGTCTGCCGTCCGTGAAACAGTCCTAGGTGCTCTCCGAGATCCTGCATCACTCCTGTTATCGTCACGCTGTGGTGACTGTCTCCTCTGTGTACCTAACCTCTGGATTGCCACTGCCAACTGCTGTAGCACATCGTTAGACTGCCGTTGACCTGCTCGTAAGTCTCTGAGAGTGTCTTAAACCTCTGCATCGTCCTGATCTCTAGGGTTATGAGGAATCTTTGTTCTAGGAATATCTGTTCTGTCAGCCATGTTTCTCGGCTGCCGGATCGAACCCTGTTGCCTGTCAATCAAGGCTCTCTTGCGAGTATAATACCTGTGTGACCCAAACTCTTGTGGCTGCATAAGATTGCTAAACCCTCAGGATGGCAAGATTTAGCTCTGATACCACTGTAGAAACCCTTGTTTCCCCTGATTTCTAAAACTGTGTATTTTTTTGATTGTTTTTATGTATTTTGATTTTTTTGGGTGTTTTTGCATGAATTGATAAAAATTGCGATTTGAAGGGAAATTGCTAAAAAATAATACAACTCTGAATATGCGAGAATATATTGAAATTCCTGATGCCAGACTATTTACTCAACTTCTGGAATGATCACAAGTAAGATCCAAATACATGCAAATTAAAAGGCAAACTTTATTTGATGAAAAACCTGATATTGCAGCAAGCTGGTAATCTTCATAAAATGGTACGGCCTTCACATACAGCTACTTCTCCCTCTATCTGATGCTCCAGAAATGCTCCAGAGGATTAGGCGCCACCAAGGAAGAAGACTGGAAACTAAAAGAATAGGCAATTTTCCTTTTACATGAAAGTACGACCCTTATCTCAATGGTATTTCCTGGTACAGCAGATGTACGGATCTAGACAACAAATAAAGATTTGGTACGGCCCTTGCAAGAGATACAAAATATGAAGCAAAGAATAGGCGCCTCTGTTTGCTGACTGTCAGATGAAATCCAGATCAAAACCCTGACGGGTGAATATTTTGTGAATGCTCTGTGATCACTTCTGAATGAAGAAATCTCTCTGAAAAGCAATAGATCAGCTGATATTTCACAGCCTCTGAATCGCAACACTAAAGATGGCTCATTCTCCAATGTCTGTAGACAACAGAAACCCTAGGCTTCGTTCTCCAGAAGAAGACTTGTTCAAAAATTCAATATTCAACATAATGAGCTCGAATTCCAATGAAAATCCTTATATCTCCTCCAAAGTGCGAATTCTCTCAAAAGGCATCATTAAAATAAATTTGACTTTTCCCTTTTAATTTTTCAATAGTTTTCGAAACACTTTTAATCATAAAATATAATTAAAAGTGGCCCCTTCAATGATGGCCGCCCCCTTGAGTCAAATCACTTAAGTTATAATATTAAAATATTATAACTTTATAATATAAGCTTCAAATAATTAATATTTAATTAATCAATTAAATATTAATATCTCCCTCAAAATATATCCAATTCACGAACCGTCTAAAGCTGGTGAAGAAGTGATCGGCTCTGCTCATGATCCAACCATACTGCTAAAAATAGCAGGGGTACTCCGCTGATTGCCAAATATTGCTAAAAATAGCAATTTAGGCAAGTAGTGTCCGAATGAGCCCGAACGAAAGCCAACTGGTAAAATCCTGACAACCGAAGCCAAGCCAAGCTTCATCAAGACCCTCTATCCATCCTATCAGCCTACGAGGGTCGCATAATAGGCTAATCATCAGCTCTGAGAGATGTCAACTGGATAACCTCAAAATCCTGAGATTCCAACTCAGCCAAGTTCTTCCCCTATGGAGGTACAACAGTCTCGACAACGATCTCCATGTCAGTGTTCCTCTCTACGTGGACCATGATCTTGACCCTCTTGTCTGGCGCATTCTGGTAAATCTCATCAAAATCGGAATGATTAAGAACATAAGATGGCTGCCTCCTCTTCCTTCCTAGTTGAGCTTCGATCCAAGATTGGTCTCGGCTAATGCTACTAGAAGGGTCTGTACTAGCAACAGGGGATTGCGATGAGAGTGAATGGGTAGAGGACCCACTGCGAGGTGGAGAGTCTAAATCCAATTCAATGAGAATTGGGGTTGGTGACTGCTCTGAAACTGGTGTAGGAACTTGAGGCTGAACCTCAGGCACTGGCGGACTCTGTGACCGGCTGTCTATCAGGCTCTGTGTGTGTAATAGTGGCAAGTGCCTTGCCCTTTGAATTGTTTGGCACTTGTACTTTCTGAGGAGGATTACTCCTCTTGTTTTGTTTAGGTTTTGACGACGAAGGTAGCGAAGGATTCACCACTACTGGCGGCTCTGCTCTAAGAACACTTAACCCTCCTTGTCTTCTTGCTATCGAGGTAAAGTATACTGTTCTGAATAACTCTACTTGACCTCTCTTTGACCGTTGCGTATTCTTTGGTGTACCAATCAACTGCTGGCAACGGTTGTGTATCAACCTGCTCTCTGAAAAACTGAGGAAGAACTTCTCCCTCATCATCTGATAAACCTCCCACATCCTCTGACAAGAAAACAGAAATTTGTGAGAGAGAGAAGCGGCCGTAACTACGTCTGCGAACCTCGAAGTCATCTGCGCAATTTGCCCAGTAATCCTCCATAGAAGGCTCATGATATGTGCCTCCAGCAAGGCGAGTCATGTAATGACCTGAAAGATCATAGGCACGTGCTTCAATAAGATACTTAAGATGATATTTCTCAAGCTCTTGTCCTGCAATTTTAGCATCAATTGCCGACTTGCACCAATACATTCCAAACTGGAAAGGAAAATTGATAGATGGTCTGTGCCTGCGGCGTAAAAGACGATGAACATCATGCATCTGTCTCAGGAACTCTTGAAAGATTGTCTTATCTGAAGGATGGCGTGGAAGCATAGCTGGATTTCCTGTAAATCCGTATACTCGGATGTAGGTGTATGTTGGGAATTGAATAAACCAATCTGCCCATCCATCGATCGCTGCCCTAGCAACTGCCGAGATACGAACGTGCAACTCGCGGTCCAAATTCCTCACTATATAAGTTAGAAAAGCCCCATGAACACGCTTGAAATGACGTTCAGCCCTGGTGAACTCAAGCTGATCATAATACTGATAGACTTTCTGAACACTGAGAATGCCCATGGTGTTTAATCCTCGGAACTGACCCTGATAAGCGATCAAGTACACGAGATACGAACACATGTGAAACTCATGGGCAACTAGGAAACTGGTGATTTGCCTGTGAAGAATATCGCTGATGAAGGATGCCCAGTCATAATGCTCCTGCCCAGAAATGATGCGACCAATAATGTAATACATCCAAGGCTGGAAAACATTCGCATGTGCTTGACCTGAGACACAATTTAGGAGTGTGATTAGAATCAAGTACTCATCCTTGTATTCACCACGACCCACATGGTTTGGCAATCTGTTCTTTGCTTGTTTTAACCATCTTTCTGCCATCTTCTTCTGACACTTGTCCACATCAGCATCAAATGCCTGCTCACACTGCTCCATGGAAATGGCTAGACTGTTCGGGTGTTGAGGAATGCCAAAACTCCTTTCAATGTCTAGATGCTTGAGATTGCAAATGACTCGTCCGTCAACTGACACTATCTCACGAGTAGTAGAATTGTAATGCTTAATACAAGCCATCACAAATTCAACACAATGAATGGAAATAGGTATGGAAGCTGCCTCTAGTAAACCAGACTGCTCAATATTTTGAATAATCGAAGCTCTGATCTTAACTGGATCTATAACTGCTTCTGGCAACACTTTGTGAAGATCTGTCTCAACCAACCTGAGGAAGTCATGAGTAAGGACTGTTTTGGTCCAGTATTTGAGTTGAGTGTACTGCATTCTGAAAAATTCGCCTGTTGACTGTGAACTTGACTATGTTCTGACAAAATTTTTGGAAACTAAAAATAGCCTGCAAGAGTTAAAAATAGCCTTTCGAAGAATTATTTTCAGCGAAAAATCTGAGAGTTGGGTTTTGTCCAGAAAAGGATTCTAAGACAACCCAGAACGTCAGATATGCGAAAATATGACTTCTACTCGATCGTACAGAGACTTTTCTGTTGAGAAAATTAGAAACTCAAGAACGAATGTTCTGAAGTTAAAAATTCCTGAAAAATCAAGCGCACGATTTTAATTCGAGGAGATTATATGAAAATGATCTAGATGTTTGAACTTGTCGAATTTTCCAATTTCAGGAACATGCGAATTGCAATCTGAGAGAAATTTGAGAACCAAGGAGGAAAAAGACGTTTTTGTATGCTCTTCTTTTGTGAAAATCGCCCTTGAATTCTTCAAATTGCTGACAATTGTGAACTTTTAACCTGCAAAAAGTATGTTAGATAAAATCGCCTTTGGAAATTGATGAGGAATTTGCCTTTGATTTGCAAGAATTCGCCTTTGCTTGAGAAAAACGAATTTTCCTTGAAGTTGCGCCTTTGTTCTTGAGGAAATTCGAATTTTCCTTTTGAAGAAAATACGAATTTCTATTGGAGTTTGAGAATTCGCCTTTGCAAACTGAAGAATTGCGAACTTGTCTTAAGAATACGCCTTTGTTCTGAAGAATTGAATTTACTTTGAAAAATACGAATTTCTCTTAAGATATGAATTTCCTCTTAAGAAATACAAATTTCTCAAAGCTTGGTGAATAATAAATGAAGGCGCCATGCTTAAATAAGATCAAATTCGCATCAGCTTGACAACTGCAAGATTTCAAAACCCTGATTGAAATAGAAGCCTCTGATTGGCCCCTTTTCAGTTTCATTGCCACTGACTGGAAGTTTGAATTTAAATAAATAATAAAATATTCATTATGCAAATAGCAAAGGCGCCAAAAATAGAAAATCGCCACTTAATGCTAAAATATGCAAAATAAATATTAAATATTTTGAACTTCAGTTGACAATTCGAATGAAGCTTTAGGATTCACCGTTAGACTTCACTGATTCCGAAAAGTCATCTCTTGAGCTCATAGTCGTCCATTTGCTCGAGTTATTGCACTTTTTATTAACTTCCTATTTTATAGCTGACGGCAAAGTTACGACTGGCCATCTTCAACACTGATTTCTGAGTGACCGGATCATGCTGAGACTGAGCTGGAGAATTCATCGGAAAGCCTACTGAACAAGGAAAAAATGTCTGCTAGGAGGCACTACTGCAAAATCCATCATTTAACACCTTGAAAAATTAGGTGCCCTTGATTAAATTCATTTACGGATTCCAGACTCACCATTTCTCTGAACTGCCAGCTGACACTTCAAACGGCTGTCGACAACGAACGGTGAACCCTGCTGACAGGCAACCAAGCTCACTACATGCCTGGAAACATTCTGCATCCAACGACTATACGCAAGGCATCTGAAAGCTGTGTTAAGGGCCTCAAAAGTAAAAGCGCCCCTGGCCTTCAGTTGTGTTGGGTGAAAATTATGTAATCAACTTTCGACAGATTACACAACTTGGACTTCAGCCACAGCTATGTGAGATGTGAATCTCTCCTCTCGGAAAGGGGAGGCGCCCTTCTTACTACTAAGAGAAACAATAGTAAATCACAAAAGTAATTACACAATGTACACGAAAGTCACGAAGTGGGGGGGGTGTGTTACATTCATCCTTCTCTCTTTTTTCAGAGAAGATGTTTACAATGTTTCACGTGTTGGAAGTTCCGAATTCTTGATAACTAAAAACTAACAACCAGCAGTAATGCCAATATCTCTATCTCGTCAAAGCGAAGCGTAGAGATACCAGAAGTAATCAACAACAAACAAAAGAAAATAAAATGGGAAAGCTCACGAAGGCACAAAGTCGTTCCGTAGCTTTATCAATGTCGGATCTGCATAAACGTACCGTTTGCTACGTTAGAAGCACAAAGTCTTCTTAGACGCAACAATTCTTCGAACAGCATGAACGATTACAAGCACAAAGTCTTGTAGATCATCCAACCAAAATGTCAACGAGCACGAACGATTACAAGCACAAAGTCTTGTAGATCTTTCGACAAAGTATCCAAGAGAATGAATAATTATAAGCACAAAGTCTCATAGATTATCCAACAAGAACATGCATGAGCATGAATGATTATAAGCGCAAAGTCTTATAGATCATTCAACCAATGATAAAAGAAATACAATGCAATCTAAATAACAAATGTAACACAAAGTTTACATCAACTACTTAGAGTCTTTCAGATTCCTCGAACTAATCACTACCAAATCAGATCAACTCACAAAAGTATCAAATCCAACGCAAAGTTTGGCTTGCAATCCTTTCCTTTATTGATTGAATCTCATTCACAAAATATGAACGCAAAGTTTCACAAGTTTGCTTACAAAAGGGCAGCACTTCGTTGCAAAAGACTAAAAGATATGTTACAATGAAAATCCCTCACAATATATAGAAAGAGGGATGAGCAAAATAAGGAAAGAGATTGAGAAAATTAAGGAAAGTTAGGTGAGCGATTTTTGGAGATCTCACCTAACTTTGACCAAAGTCAAAGTGTAATTTGTTTTCAAAATATTACATCTTTGGACTTGGTGTAATTACAATTTACAAAATGACATTCGAAAATGTCGAGAAATATTTACAAGATGCATAATGGGATGCACCGGAAATGTCTAACACTGGAGAATAGGAGGCTGCTTCACGTCTTTTTGCATTGGGCGCGGAAGTCTTCAAATTTCCTCCTAGTCTCCTGCACAAACTTTTCATCTGGACCAACGGTGTAATCCACAATGGTGTGGATTCTCGTGATCGATCTCATGGCAGATGAGTGAACCTTCTTGCACCTGTCAAGATGCGTCTTCAGGTTGTCCAATGTGAGCCTTGTATCACAAATGATGTTCAGTGAAGCTTCTGAGAAGTCTGAACTGTCAATCAAATTCATGATGGCTTCTTTGAAGATCAGGGATATTTCTGCGGCCGGCAGGAAGATACGATTGTCCTCAAGAAGTTGACCAGGCAACTCTCTGATACTTTTGTCAAGAATGTTGCGATGCCCGTCGACATCTTCCTGTACTTGGTGAAGGTCTTCAATGAGAGATTGAACCACTTGGATCCTGTGTTTCAGTGATTCTTTTACCTCTACAAACTTTTCTTTGTCGGGAATTACCCCAACCTCCACCAATTTGCTGAGCTTTTCCTGTTTCATTTCCGACCATGACAACAGGCATTTTTCCATGTCTCTGCGCTCCTGGGAAAGTACGCCCTTTTCTTTGTCAAGCTCTGTGGTGAGCTTGGCCAACATGGTGGTTTTCTCATCCGCAGCCAAAATTATCTGAGATCCGTGTTCAATGATCTTTTCAACAGAGTCATACAACACTCTGCCTTTGGAGGCGAATTTCTCAGCTTTCTTGACAGCTGGGTCTTCAATACTTACCACTGTCAGCGGTTGTGCATTGCTTGGAGAACCGGCAAGTCTCTTTACAACAGTGGCATAATGCTCTGCCCTCTGTTTGTACATGTTACGAGATTGCTCAACTTTGTCCGGCCTTCCTGCCAAGATATCCAAAGTGACTTGCGCATCGGCTTTTGCACTTTCGTTGGTAACCTTGCCAAGCTGGACCTTTGTTACTGTGTAGTCCTCCATATTGACATCACCTTCTTGATTCGGCGGTATGCCAATTTCAACATACTTGTGGCCAGATTTATCAACATTCAGCCTCGAGTATACTTTTGCCTTCTTCTTCCCTTTAGCCTTTGGAAGAACTATCTCTTCAAGGTCGAGTTCCTCTGGAGAAATCATTTGCTTTTTACGCTTCGACACTTGAGATATTAGCCAAGGAGGAAGAAAAGAAGTGTGAACTTCTGGATTTACTGTCAAGTCGGTCGCCATTGCCACCTCTGAAGTTATTGTCACATCTGAACTCACCAATGGTATCGTGACAATTGGAGACGTGTTTGTCATCATTGCTCCTGTAGTTGACACATTGAGCTGATCACGCATCGACTCATTCATGAAACGATTGAATTCGTTCTCAGAAGTGATATCATACGTTGGCTAAGACAAGCTAGGAATGGACGATGGTGGGCTTGACAGTATATCAACCGTATGAATGCTTGTGACTGATGGAGTATCAAGCTGGGTTGATGCTGCAGGGATAGGGGATATCTCGGCTGCAGGAATGCTTGTGGTAGGAATAGGTGACGAGGGAGCAGGAGGTGAAGGAATTCTTGACTCAAAAGGGGTATGAGGAACGTTTGAAGTCACGGGCGATGATGTTCTGTGAATTTCCTCAACTACGTTCTCGGGAGGAGAAGTAGTTATTTCTTCATCATGCTCGGGTTCCTGTTGATCACCCTCTTGCCTCTCCGATTCTGGTTCACCTTCGAAGTCACCTTCAGATCCTTCTTCAGAATCTTCATCAGACTCTTGCCCGCTTT
>VDFB02097826.1:0-17919 GCA_007258455.2 Sequoia sempervirens
AATCTGCTTCTAAGAAAGAACAATCTAAGAGGCCAAAGATGAGTGAATTGGGACCCAATCCTCACTAGACTACATAACCTGATTGGGGAGGCTAAGTGGTTTGATAGAGAAAGGGGTGATGAATGGATTTGGAAAGGCAACTCTTTTGGCTATTTCTCAGTCAAAAAAACCTATAAAGAAATGGTGAGGCTTTAGGTTGTTGTCCCAGACCATTTATGGGAAAGGGTGTGGTTAAAGAACCTTGTTCCTAAAATTAACTTTTTCTGGTGGATGATGGCTCACGAAAAAATTCTCACTATTGAGAATCTAGTCAGGAGGGGTTTACAATTGGTAAATAGGTGTTCTCTTTGTAAACATGAAGAGGAGTCAATAATTCATATCTTCTTTCACTGCCAATTCATGAGGGAAGTGTGGTCCTATTTCTTGTTATTCATGTCCTTGGACTGGATGTTTCCTAATTCCATGAGGCATTTTATTGAAAGTTGGTCAAATTGCCCCTTCTCACATAATGTTATTGTTAACCTCTGGAATCAAGTTCCTCTATTTGTCACCTGGGGTTTATGGAAGGAAAGGAATAATAGAATATTCAAAGAGGTTGAGAGAAGTAGCTAGGAGGTTAGTCTGATTATAAAATCCCAAATTAAGGAAAACATTGAGGCTGGAAGATACAGATTCTCCAAAACCTGGCCTAACTACAAAGAAATGAGGATCAAACAATATTGGGGAATAAAGAAGGATCTAACCAAACCCAACTGGTCAAAGATGCTTAACAAAATGGATACTATGTGGAGCCCTCCACAGGAAAATTGGATAAAATGTAACTTTGATGGATGCTCAAAAGGCAACCCAGGACAAGCTAGAGTAGGGGGTCTGGTTAGAAACCATAAAGATGATTATATTGCGGGCTTTGGAGTGAACATGGGTATCTTCTCTAACAATAAAGCCAAAGCTATGGATTCTCTTGGGGGTTTCAATATTCTAAAGGAGTTAGGTTACAAAAATTTCATATTAGAGGTGGACTCTAAGCTAATTGTGGAAATTCTAAATGAAGAAGTTGCTCCACCATGGGAATTAAAAAATATAATAGACAAATGTAAGGTCATTAAGAAGTATTTCAACAACTGTAAGGTGCAACATGTTTATAGGGAAGGAAATAAAGTTGCGGACTATGCAACCAATGTGGCGTTGAGTTGTAGGGGATGGACACATTGGACAAGTGGTAGCATGCTGAAGTCTTTAAGAGACTTAATCCTAAGTAAAAAAATTGAGAATGAATATCATATGCAAAAATGATAGGTTGGTTATATGCAGAAAAAATGAGTACCAAGTGGTGCCTTTTGGCTTTCTGTGTAATGATGGCATTTGGAGTACGGGCTTGTATAGGATGATATCATCTGGAGGTAATCTTAATAATTTCCTTTTCAAGAAGGTGACCAAAAATCACATGAAATTAATGAATTTTCTAAGGGTAGTCATTTCTATGCAAGCCGAAATGCATTGTGTCAACAATCCCCATATCTCTAAGATGGGGAAAGGTATGAAATTTAATAGGAATTTAATTCCTTGTAAGTTTAATGATGAGACTTGTGCTCCAGGAAACATGCAACTGGTTTTCTCAATAAGAAACTTCTTGATTCACAACTTTGTATTTGCTTAGTGTGTCATTTGGCGTAAGGGTGTCTGTTGTATTTTGGGAAAGAAGCAAATTGTGTGTGCGATTATGAAGAAAAATTTGTCTCAGCAAAAGAATTTGTAGAGTAAAATGGGAGGACCAAGGAAGAGAACAAAGCCTCCAAATTGTCAAGCCTTGAAACAGAATGTAGATTTATGGAGAATGTTTGAGAATATTGGCATGGTTTCGTTTTTCGAGTCCCTGAAAGGATATAATCAAAACCTAATAGCTAAATTTATGAACTCCTAGAAGAAGGGCAGTGTCACCATTGGCGCGATGAAATTCAAGGTTACCACTACATTCATTGCTGAAGCTATGGGTCTACAAAATAATGGGCTGAAAGTGGCAAAGAAAAGTGGGGCAGATTACTAGAGATTTGTTGACAAGTTCTTGCATGATGGGGAAAATCTTAAGAGATTCCAGAATGGGTATGCAAGACTAGAACTTCCTTCTCCTTTTGCTTTAGTTAGCTTGTTTTTTATGAGATAATTTACTGTCGAGGGTAGGTTTATGACGGTACATGTGTACCATTTCCCTCTACTAAACCATATCCACCATGGTGAGAGAATCAATTTTCCCTTCTATTTGTTGTCCTCCCTACAGCTTAATATCAAAAAAGGAGCCAATCCTCCTCTTCACCAAGGCCTTATGCTTACCCTGTATAAATATGCCCTAGCTTTGAATCCTCATGGCTACCCCATTACTATATGAAATGTGAACCCTGACCATTTTGAAGAAAATAATGAGGAACAACCTGACGAGGAAAACCCTACTACTGTTGAAATCTTGACAAAAGAATCTATCCCTCACCAGCCCCCTGCAATTGTTGCTAGGTAGTTGTTTATTTCTACTAAAAGTAATTATCCTATGGCCAATGTGTCAAACCCCTCAACTTTGAGGTCGTAGAAGAGTGAGGAAAACAAAATTTATGAGATTGAGCTCCTTAGAGCCACACTTGAGAAAAGAAACATTCGCCTTTGCTGCTAGAACTCCCAAAGGCTAAGAAACCAAAAAGAGACATAAATCCTAGGGATGTTATCAATATCACAGAGGAAGGGAATCAAAATGAGGAGGTAAAGGAAACTTTACAAGGGAAAGGGAATGGTGGTAGTGGGGGGAGAAGGTCAGCACGACTGGAAAAAGTTGCATCGAAAGATAAAAAGGAAAACAGAAAATGACCATGAGTGAGGAGGAGGACCTAGGGTATGAAGAATTTAAAGCTCGGGCAGAAGATGACTCTAAGGGCATGGAATTTGAAGACTCTGCATATGAGATGGGGGAAGATGGTTCAGAGGAGGATAAGGAGGAGGAGGAGGAGGAGGAGTAAATGGAGCCTCCAGAGGAGAATTTTGAAGTTGAAAATGTTCAGGATGTTGGAGAATTGGGACAGGGTGTTGGGAATCAGGGTAGGGAGAACAATACTGAGGAGATAAGTAATGATTTTTTAAAGAGTAGGCTAACCTTTTTGCAGGTATAGTTTGAAGATATGGAGAAGGAATTAGTTACTCTAATGAGGGTAACTAATAGATTGATGAGGAGGGCAATGTTGGGCGCGACTTTTGGGGAAACAAAGATTACTAGGGAACTAAAGAAATAGGGGAAACCTGATACATTGAAGATGTTGGATGAAACGGGAGGACTTGATTGGAGAGAATACATTGATCTCATGGGAGAGTATGGGGACCAGTTGAAGAAATCCAGTTAATGGCTTAGTCCTACTACCCTGTTGTTTTTGATGAATTTTTTGTCCTATTATTTTAACATCTCAGACTATTTTTTTTTATCTTTATGTTATGGTGGAATACCAGCTAGGACCCTGTCGATTTAATTAATGGCTTACGTAGAACTAAGTATACTGGTAAAAACTTAGTGTTTTTTATTAGTAATGGATGGACAATGGTTACTATTTTAAATGTTGGCATGCATGCTAATACTGTTGTTTTTTGGTTTAATGGTGGTATTGTTTCCCACCTCTCTCTAGTTCCTTTTTGTAAGTTGTTGTAACCATGGGATTAGGGCCCTTCCCTACTTATCTAATCAAAAAAATCATGTCAAATCCTATTTGATTTTATTAATGTTTATGTTATCATTGTTTGTGAAGGCTAACCCTTGCTGTAGGTGGTGTAAGATGCTCCAGGGTTTGCTTGCACCAACCTACTAGAAGACTTCTCTCTATCTTCACCCAAGAACCTGATAGCTTCTAGTTTCTTATTTGACTTAGATCATCAACTAAGCCTTGTTTCAACTCTCCTACAAGAGTCTCACTTCTTGTGCTTCACCTTGGAGGACTTAACACCATTTGAATTTGTAGACTATCTCCTACACTTAGAAGGATCTAAGTGCCAACTTCATTATCAAACTTGAACTACTTGTAGGGGTGTTAGAAACTTTGAAAACATGCATTTCTCTTCCATTTAGATCCATCTTTGAGGACGCTCAATCTGTTGTCTTACCGATTCTATGGTTTTGCTTTGAAGAGGCCTAATTCTTGTAGCCCTTACCAGTCACCTTTTTTCTTTTCTTACCCAAACTTTCCAAACAACCTAGCAAATAAATGGCACTTTCAGACACCCTTTTCAGTCCCTTAAAATATTCTTTGGGTTTTAGTCCCCTAGCTCCTCCGTACAGTGGGTTCCTACAATCTAGGGTAAGTAGGGCTAATAGGCCTAATTCTTAGGGTTTTACTGATCTTTTGCTAATTTCTCACACAACAGGATTGATCAAGCCCCAATCCTTCCAGCATTCTTAGGTATGGTCATGCCCCACCTGGAACTATACTTGTTCTGTACAGTGCTTCCTTCCCCTGCCTGTTCTCTTCACTTTTTGACTGCCAAACCTCTAACCGAGTAGTAAGAACTTACCTAGGGTTTGGATTTTAAAGCTAATGCTCGACTCCCAATACTTCCTACTGCTAAATATGTACAAATGATTGGCTCCCCTTCCATATCCAACTAATCTCAGGAATATCTCATGGTCAGAGTTTATGGGGGAGCCATGAAAAGACTGACTGGACTGGACAAAACAAGAAAACTCTCTACAACCTCAACCTATGAATCCAAAGCATTAAATAACTCAAAGCAACTTGATTACAAAATGAAAGGTACTCAAAACTATTCTATGAACACAAATACAGTGCTAAATCAATATATACAGTGCCTTTGATATCTTTGTTTCTCAAGATACTCGGGAAAACACAGAATTTTGCAATCCTTTCTTCTATTCCACACAACAAAACTTGATTACAACAATCTAACTGCTTGTCTACGAGCCACCACACTTACATAGATGCCTTTTCCATGTTTCAAGGGATGTTGATTGATCCCATACTCCTAATTTTTAGGGAATCCAAGACAATTAAGTTGCATGCAACCTAACAAATGTTGTCATGCAACTTTGCAACATTCTTGCAACTTTGCCATCATCCTACATCTTAGGACCTCAATCTCCCTGATTTTGAGCCATCAACTCCCTTAACTGCCTCTTGGAATCTTCTAACAATGACCATGTGTTTAGAACACATTAAAGGCTCAACACTCAAATTAACCTACTAATCTAATTAAAGCAAAAGATGCTTAACAAAGACTAAGCTATAGTGACCTTAGTCCTAGTGACTAATTCACTTATTCCACACCCAAGCAAGACCTTCTAAGGTCCAAAATAAACACACTATTACCCTGACTTGGCTAAGGTCAGGTACAAGCCAAAATTGAACATAACAAATTGGAGTTTAGCCTAGGTGCTCCTGCACCATCCTCCCCAAAACAAAAGATTTCAATCCACCCTTGGATTGAGCAAGTTGAGATCAATGCCCAACTTCTTGAACTCTGACTCCTTGATCCACACTGCATCAGCATTAGGTTGACCATGCCTTTTAATCAGATGTTCTTTGTATTCTTTGGTCCTAGTCTTCCTATAGACCCTGGTGTCCAATATCCTATTAGCTTGTTTGACTGTAACAGAAGGCAATTGAAGTTCTTCCAGATCTTGAATGACTTCATGGAGATTCTAATCCATGTCTGGTGGTGGTCCTTTGTAATGAACCAGATCTGCAACATTGAAAATAGGGGACAGTCCACTGTCATCCGGTAGCTGCACCTTGAAAGCATTGTTTCCATATTTTGCTAGGATTGGACAGGGACCTATCCTCTTCATCTGCAACTTGTGAGGGACTCCTTTCTGTAGTCTAGACTTGTTTAAATGCACCATCACCAAGTCTCCAACTTTGAACTGAACTTCTTTCCTATGCTTATCCACCTTAGTCTTATGTTTCATGGTATTTTCTGCCAATGTCTTTCTGACTGTATCATGAATCTCCTACATTGCATAGGAAAAATCATCAGCATATCCACTTCCCTTAACTCCATCCTTTAAGTCTCTCAGCTCATAGACTATTCTAGGATGTAATCCATAGATAATTTCAAAAGGACTCTTCCCTGTTGATCTATTTACAGTGTCATTGTATGCATACTCAGCTTGTCCAATCAACTGATCCCATTGTTGACCATACTCCTTGGTCAAGCACCTTAAGATATTTCGAAGGCTTCTGTTTACAACTTCGGTCTAACCATCAGTTTTGGGATGGTATGCAGATCCAAAGGATAAATTAGTGCCCAATCTCTGCCAAAGTGTCTTCCAAAAATGGCTCATGAACTCAGTGTCTCTATCTGATACAATGTTGATTGGTAACCCATTAATTCTTACTATCTCTTTGAAGAAGAGAGAAGCTATTTGACTGGCATCATTGGTGGTTTTACATGGCACAAAGTGAGCCATCTTGCTGAATATGTCCACAACCACATAAACGCTGTCCATGCCTTGCCTTGTCTTAGGTAACCCAACTACAAAATCCATACTCAAACATTCCCATGGCCTAGTAGGAATAGGCAGTGGTTGGAATAGGCCTGCATTTGAAGAAGTACCCTTGGCCTTTTGACACACCATACAACTCTCCACATACCTCCTAACATCTAGGTTCATCCTTGGCCAATAGTAAAACCTTTGAACAAGTTCTTAAGTCTTGGTGATCCCAAAATGACCACTCAATGCACCATTATGCTTTTCTTGTATCAAATTCTCTCTAATGGAGCCTCTAGGAACACATAGTTGATTCCCTTTAAACAAAAGATCACTTTGCAAAGTATATTCAGCATATTTGCTATGAAAATGATTCTTGTATTCAACACATACCTTATAGATGTCTGCAAAATCTTCATCATATGCATATAGATCCTTGAAATGATCTATTCCCATGCTCTTCAACTGAATCTCTTGAATGGTGAGGACTTTTCTACTCAAGGCATCTGCCACCTTGTTGAGAACTCCTTTCTTGTGCTTGATATTGAAGGTGTAAGCTTGCAGGTACTCCACCCATTTCATGTGTCTGTGACTCAACTTCTCTTGTGAATTCAGGAAACTAAGTGCTTGGTTGTCTGAATACACTATGAATTCCTTGGGAAGCAAGTAGTGCCTCCACTTCCTTAGAGCCTGGACCAATGCATACATCTCAAGGTCATAAGAAGAATACTTCTTCTTGGCTTCACTTAACTTCTCACGAGATGAAAAGCCAGCAGTGCGCCCTCTTGGTGAGAACAGCTCAATAGCCACATTGCTTGCATCACCTCAATGGTGAATAGCTTCTCAAAGCGGTAACACCAAAACAGGTTGGGTAGCTATCTTTTCCTTCAGCAACTCAAAACTCTTGTTAGCTTTGTCATTCCATACAAACTTAGTCTTCACTCCTCCTTTTATGGTATCCAACATAGGAGCACAAATAGCACTAAACTGTCTTATGAATTTCCTATAATATTAAGCAAGACCATGGAAGCTTCTTACCTCTGTTGCTGTCTTTGGAGTAGGCCAATTGAGGATGGCTTCCACTTTGCTACTATCCATCTTCAAGTTGCCATGTGATAGCACAAATCCAAGGTACACCAGCTCTGTATTGATGAATTCACACTTTTCCAAATTGATCATCAACTTCTCCTCCTACAGCTTCTTGAAAATCAACTATATTTGTTTGAGGTGCTCTTCTCTTGTTTTGCTATAAATTAGTATATCATCAAGATACACTACTACAAATTTTCCAATGTAGTCTTTGAGGATTTAATTCATGAGTCTCATGAGATGTGGAGGCATTAGACAATCAAATGGCATAACCATCCCACTCATAGAGACCCTCATTGGTTTTGAAATTGTTTTCCGCTTTCATCTCCCTCATGTATCCTAATTTGGTGATAACCACTCTTTAAATTTATCTTGGTATAGTACCTAGCTTCACCTAGACAATCCATGAGATCTTCGATCCTAGGGATAGGAAACCTATACCTGATGGTTATCTTGTTGATTTCCCTGGAATTAGTACAAAGCCCCCATTATCCTCCTTTTTTGGGTGCTAAGGCGATGGAGTCTTGCTTTGTGGGCTAATGCTCTTTCTAATAAGACCTTGGTTTAGAAGTTCTTGAATCTGCCTAGCTATTTCCTCATTCTGTTGAGGTGTCATCTTGTAAGCTGCTTTGTTTGGTAGGGTAGCCCCTGGTATCAAGTCTATCCTATGACTTATGGCTCTTTTAGGGGGTAATGTTGCTGGTTGACCACTGCTTACAATGCCTTCATAGGTCTGCAACAATTTCTGTATCTCCTTAGGTAACTCTAGTTTTTCAGCTTCTTTCTCATTGCTTACCTCCCTTGGCCTTAACATCACTGCATAGCCAACTCCTTCTCATTCTTCCAAGGCTTCTAGGAACTCTTTTTCACCAACCATGAGTAGCTTAGGACCTGCTGTCTGTACCTCTGTATCTTCTAGCAAAGACTAAATTTTGAAGGTTACCTTATCTTTCTTGAAAGTATAGGAGTTCTTTGCTCCATCATGCACAGCTTGGCGATCAAATTGCCATGGTCTACCTAGGAGCAAGTGACATGCATCCATAGGTAATACATCACACAAGACTTTGTCCTTGTACCTACCAATTGAGAACTCCACCCAAGCTTGTTCATTCAACAAGACATGTTGACCTTTATTGAGCCATGTGACCTTGTAAGGATTGGTGTGGGGTATCCTTGTCAACTTCAGCTTGCTGACTGTCTCCTCTAACACAATATTGTCAGTAGACCCTGAGTCAATGATGACTCTACACACTTTGCCCATCATCTTACACTTTATCCTAAATAGGGACCTCCTTTGGCTTGGTTCTTCTTTAACTGACTCCTTGATCAAAGTTCTCCTCATCATGAGGTTCTCACCTTCCTCTAAGTTTAATGGTACTTCATGATGTTTATCTGTTGTAGTTGTCTCATCATGAACCAGGTTAGTCCTCTTGTCACTTCCATGAGAGGTACCACCTTTCTCTGGACACCTATAGGCCGGGTGTCCCATTTGATTGTAGTGGTAACATTTCATGTTGGTAAAATAGTTACCTCTTCCTTGTCCACCACTTCTTCCTCTAGAGCCGGAGCCTCTTCCTCTACCACCTCTACTAGAGCTTCCTTCTTGTTGATCAGAGTATCTAACTTCTCCTTGAGCCCTTGGTTCTGAACTCCTTCCACCATAGCCACCTCTTTCTCCTCTGCTATCTTTTCTTTTACCTCTACTTTTGGAGGTTTGCTCTTGCTTCTTTTTGCCTTTCTCCTCTATCTTTAAGGCCATTTGATAGCATTGGCGGATGGTTTTGAAGTTCACTAGGCTCATGTCTTCTTGGATAGACCACTTAAGTCCATTCAAATACCTTGCTAGCTTAATGCTTTCATCTTCAACCACCTTTGATCTGAGACACAATTTTTGAAACTCCTTGGTGTATGTTTGAACATCCATATCTTTTTGCCTAAGGTTATGTCTTCTCCTATGCAACTAGACTTCATAGTCATCAGGTAGATAGGTCTGCCTTATTTTAGTTACCATGCCTCTCCATGTAACTATGGGACCCTTGCCTTCTTTTTCTCTTTCAGCTTGTACAAATTTCCACCATGTGAGAGCTGCTCCTCTCAACCTTGACTTGGACACTTTTACCTTTTGGGCCTCTGTTATACCATCACATTCAAAGTGATTTTCTATGCTTTCAATCCAGTCCACAACTGAATTAGGGTCCATTTGTCCACTGAATAGTGGCACTCCTTCCAAAGCTTTGCCACTTAAGGCTTGCAGTGCCTTCAAGAAGGGTTCTTCTACAAGGACAGGGTCAGGTTTTGGAGCTTCCTCCTCCAATTCCACTTCCTTTTCCTTTGCTTCCTGCTCTTCCTTCTGTTCTATCTTATCCTTCACTTTGTCTGTTGTTTCTTGGACTTCATCCAAGAGCTTCTCCATTCGAGACAACCTTTCTCTTAGCAGCCGGTTGTCCTCCTCTTGCTCTTCTACCTTCTTAGCTAACTCAACATTAGTCACCATGGTTCTTTCCTCTTGTGTGTTCTCTCCTACTGACTCAGTGGGTTGCAACATCAATCACAAGCCTTGATCAAACGTTGCTCTGATACCAATATGGTGTAAGATGCTCTAGGGTTTGCTTTCACCAACCTACTAGAAGACTTCTCTCTATCTTCACCCAAGAACCTGATAGCTTCTAGGTTCTGATTTGACTTAGATCATCAACTAAGCCTTGTTTCAACTCTGCTACAAGAGTCTCACTCCTTGTGCTTCACCTTGGAGGACTTAACACCATTTGAATTTGTAGACTATCTCCTACACTTAGAAGGATCTAAGTGCCAACTTCATTATCAAACTTGAACTGCTTGTAGGGGTGTTAGAAACTTTGAAAACATGCATTTCTCTTCCATTTAGATCCATCTTTGAGGACCCTCAATCTGCTGTCTTACCGATTCTATGGTTTTGCTTTGAAGAGGCCTAATTCTTGTAGCCCTTACCAGTCACCTTTTTTATTTTCTTACCCAAACTTTCCAAACAACCTAGCAAATAAATGGCACTTTCAGACACCCTTTTCAGTCCCTTAAAAGATTCTTTGGGTTTTAGTCCCCTGGCTCCTTCGTACAGTGGGTTCCTACAATCTAGGGTAAGAAATAGGGGCTAATAGGCTAATTCTTGTGAGTTTCTTGATCTTTTTCTAATTTCTCCTGCTTGAGTTGATCAAATTTAATCAGCTAGCATTCTTAGGTGTAGTCATGCCCCACACAGGAGACTATGCTTATTCCGTCTGATTAGCCTATTCCACGCTGTTCTCTTCCTTTTTGGCCTTGGAAACCTCTAACCCGGGGTAGTAAGTGCACTGCGCCTAGGGTTTTGGATTTGAAGCTAATGCTTTCGACTTCCAATACTTCCCTCTTGCTAAATATGTCTGAGGATGATTGAAACCATTACCCATATCAACTAATCTCGGGGAAGATCACGTAGTGAGGAGTTTATGGGAGCCATGAAAAGTATTTGAATTTGTACAAAACAAAGAAAACTCTCTACAACCTCAACCTATGAATCCAAGCACTAAATCAACCAAAACTATTATATGAACACAAATACAATGCTAAATCAGTATATACAATGCCTTTGATATCTCTGTTTCTCAAGATACTTGGGAAAACACAGAATTCTGTAATCCTTTCTTCTATTCCACACAACAAAACTTGATTACAACAATCTAACTGCTTGTCTATGAGCCACCACACTTACATAGATGCCTTTTCCATGTTTCAAGGGATGGTTGGTGATCCCATACTCCTAATTTTTTAGAGATCCAAGACAACTAAGTTGCATGCAACCTAACAAATGTTGTCATGCAGCTTTACCCAACATTCTTGCAACTTTGCATCATCCTACATCTTAGGACCTCAATCTCACGATTTAGAGCCATCAACCAACAGCGCCTCTTGGCATCTTAAAACCATGTGAACAAGACTTTTGGTAAAGGAAACCAACACTCTGCAAAATCTAATTAAAGCAAAAGATGCTTAACAAAGAGACTAAGCTATAGTGAGGCCTTAGTCCTAGTGACTAATTCCTTATTCCACACAACAAGACTACTTCTAAGGTCAAATAACCACTATTACTACGGCAGCTGGAGTCGGTACAAAATAAAGTGAACATAATAAAATTAGAGTTTAGCCTAGGTGCTCCTGCACTAGTAGGTCTCCAAGCAATTCAAGCAATCAAGCAAGCAAGATCCAAGACCTTGAAGTCATGTCCATGAGTTTAGTCCTTCGAGGAAGCCATTGAAGGGTGGTGAGTTGCAACACTTTGTTGATTCATCATTCCTTCCTATTATTTATCTTTCCTATCATTTACATTGTCATTGTGGAAGTGGAAACACTAACACAAGGTTTGACTAAGGCAAGCCCCTAAATGGCACAACATTTCTCTTTTTGAATGTGTAGATTTCAGGTTGAAGAGGATTGAAGGAAGATTAATTATCATTTATTCATTATTGCATTCAAATCCCTACACAATATCAACTCAAGGAAACTTACCTATAAAATTATACGATAGTGATCTAACAAGTCTGCAAGCGAAAACATGGATCTCAAATCTGCCCTACAAGGAATCAGATGCCCTTGGGTGACTTTGGGACACCCCTACAAGGAATCAGATTCCCTTGGGTGACCTTTTCCTCCTATACAGTACAACATCAAACTTTTAGGATAGGTACATGTCACTCTTCCTTTCCCAGATATGCTCGCAAATCTCAATTTTAGTTTGTTAATTATCGATACATTGCAATTTTTATATTAGGGCACATAGTCTAATTAGGTTAATCAAGGAAAATCAATTCCAATTCATTCCAAGACCCTAAAGGATGTTGGTCTAGATATGATTAGCTCACATTCATTGTTGAAAGTCAATATAAATGCCTTGTTGATCTCCATCTTAATGAAACATTAGAAAAAGACCCCACACACAAACACAACACAAAATTTGAATCCTATGTTTTACACATAAGACCTAGGGTTCTCTTTTTCTTTGTTTCACATGTACAAAGATCCAAATGATGATCCACTCCTAGATGATCATGCTTTTCATATGAAAAATCCCCTGGATTATTGTGATGATATTCCATATGATGAAGATACATTACAAGTGCTCAACTATTAGAAAAGTATTGAACATCAAAGGGGCATCAAATCTTCTACTTCTCGTTTAGAGACTTAATGTACTCCAACATCAACTAATATGAATGTTCACACTCAAGAATATTATGTAGACACATCATCTAGGGATGAAAAATATCCTATGACATGCATTGAGATCTCATCTCCTCCATATTTTGTTGCACTTGATGATGCTTATGTTGTCACAGTTTTGGCCTCTTGTGATTTAGTGTATTAGGATCTACATTGTCTTCTAGCTACATCTAAATGGGAATAGTACTTGCCATACATTGTTGGTTTGTTTGTTGAGTGCCACATTCCAAATTTGTGAGACACCATTGATTACATACATCTTCTCTTTGATGCAGATGATCCTTCTTTAGTTGTTGTGAGGGAACACTCTGACCCTCTTGTTCATTATCTACATGATCTTCTGAGTTTGACATGAGTGTGGATTATTCTAGACAACATTTGAAGGAGAATTCTTTGTCTTCAGAGGATACATCTTTGTCTCTAGATTATGTTCCACATTCGTCTCTAGTAGATTTTGGATTATCATCTTCAATTGTGTGGCCTAGAATGCATGTTTGGAGTGTGTCAACTTTTGACATAGATATGGAGACACTTGAGCATAGTTCATAAACATCACATATGATACTTCTTCTCACATATTCCTTTAAGGAATGGGAAGAAATCCTGCATGCGTTCTTGGTTTTGTTTCTTCCTAAGGGGAGGAATGTTGTTCTGCAATTTTGGATCATCTTCAACATTCAATGTTGATATTGTACAATCATTACATGAGACTCAACATTGAGGGGGGTTGCATAGTATCTATTCTTCTCTCTTATGGGAGTTTTTTTTCTCTTTCATGGGGTTTTTTCCTTCACATTCATCATTGAGAGCATCTTGTTTTTAATCTCTTTTGGGAAGGAGTTTTATCCCATCGAGTTTTCTCCTTTCCTCTATTTGTGAGAGATTGCATTTGTACATGGGTACCTATATACTCACTAATTTTCACTTACAAGGGGGTGTTTGTGTGAATAAATTATTGTACCTAGATAATTCCTAATAGGGGGAATTATTCACAGGTTAAGTTTACTTAGGTCCTAGGCGACCTTCTAAAAGTTTTAGTTGTCTAGATTTAAGATCTTATCATATCTTACCTTTTTGACTTTTTTGTCAAGTTAGTTGTCTCGTGACATAGGATTAAGAAACTTGTCATAATCCTATCTAATCATATGTCTCACCTTGGCTATATAACCAAGGGGTTCTCATTTATAATCTAATCAAATTCATACCATTGCAATCTTGAGTATTGAATATTGGCCATAATATCTTGCATCCATTATTGCAAATCTATGTTCTTGCTTTTCTTTGTTGTAGAAGGTTACTTTTTGGTTCTACATGTGATCTAGAGGCTTGAGTCTTTGAGTGACTCTAACACAACTCATACACAATTGTTTTGAGTAGATTTGGAGCAACATAGGTATTTGGTAGTTAAATTGTTTTCCTAGTTGTGTAATAGTCATTAGAAACCACTCCCAAACATCAATGGGTAGTTTACTCACCTTATTCTAATGAGTGAGTGAACTACCCATTGCTTTATTCTTTGATCATTAGCTTGACACTGTATATTTAAAGGTGAATATATTTTCATTATTGAATGTGACTTGAGTTTAGCAAAGTTACCATATTATAAGTAGTTATTTTATTTGTTCATGAGCCTCTTGATTCTACAATAAGCCAATTCACTCAAGTCACTAAGTGTAATAAAAAAATTGGACATAATATTAATCCATGCATCAATTTGAACATTAAATATATTAGCTTATCATCATCCAAGCAAATCTAAGTGAGATTTGTTTTGTTGGCAAAATGTTACATGTAGCATTTGATGTGGCATGAAAAGTATAATGGCTTTTTGGACGTAGCATGGAATATATGCAATAGCATTTGTTTAAGTGAAAAATTGAAAAGGGTTTAATGATGTTGTCGGCAGTTTTTTGTGACCACCGTAAACTAACAAAGTCTAAATGCATTATTGATTTTTTGTCAGTCCTTTCGCCAAGTATTAACTCTGCATGGCGGACTCCAAATTTTGGTTAAATTTGTTTAAGGTTGTGGGTATCGTTTATTCTGGGCAAACGGTTTTTGTTGCGTTTTGTTTCTGGAAGTTGAATTCTTTCTGTAAATCAAACAGGAAGTAATTGGTTCAGTCAAGACATTTTTGGTGCGAAACAGGCAAGATGATTGATGGATTCATGCAGGTTCATTGTTTGTTTTTTATTTCAAATAAAGATTCAGGTTTTACACTTATCTTTCTCAGAAAGAATGAAAGGTTGCTTATATGTTTGTTTTTGCTAATGTAGGGATGCGGTATGAAGAGGAAGAGACACTAAAAATTTGGAATGAGTCTTATGTTTTGGTATTGGTGAGCGTGAGACTTGTATTTTGGAAGTATAAGTTCTTTGGTAGAATCTTTAGGCACCGCAGGTATGTGGTTTTACATTCCTTAAAAAAGGTCACCAAGCAGGGAACATAGTTATCTGATTTTTGAAGTTTTGAATAATCTTGCGGGTTTTGCAGTAATTATTACATATCTGATTTTAAAAAGAAATATATAAGCATTTTGATCGATTAAACTCAAAAAGCCCAGAATTGAAGCGTGTGAGATATCTCTCTCATTCGGAAGCAATGATTTATGGGTTTTATTTTAAAACAAATTAAGTAATCCCGAGCTTAATGATATCGAGTTCATCTAAAGGCGATTGAAGTCTTGAAGAAGCTGTTTTTGGAAGCATCTTTAAGAAAGTTTGTTGAGCGGTTTTCCTAGCTGATTCCCGATTAGAGAAATATACGAAAATTTTGTTTCCTATTTTGGGGTTAATATATACACTTGCTAATCTTTGGAAGGTATATATGGCCGTTAGAAAACATATATATACATATATATATATATATATACCATCATATATATATATATATATATATATATATATATATATATATATGTATCTGAGGATAAGTGAGACTGAAAGTTTTAAATCATAAACTTGTGTACATGTGCGAGTGATATATGCACGTTTGTATATATATATAAGTTGTGAGTTTTTCTGAGCAGTATTGACTGCCGATTGTAAAAGGTTGGAATGAATAGAAGTTACAGGTTCATGGAGTGGTTTTTCTCCCTATGACAAAATCATGAGATTTTGGAGGGTTTTCCACTCGGCACAAATTTGGTGTTTCTTCATGGTTGTGAGTTTCATTTCTTTATGCTCATGATGAATGATTATACTTCTCCTGCATAAATTGTGGATATTCTGTTATATGTTTCTTATTGCAAAATTTGTAAGGAATTTTTGAATAAAACAGTAAGGCTCTGATTCACCCCCCCCTCTCAGAACCGTGTCACTTCCAACAAGTGGTATCAGAGCGTAGGATTCCCTTTAGGAATTGATCTCTGGTTATTGGAAGTTATGGCACATTCTGAAGGAGCTTTCCTTAATAGGGCACCTTTATTTGATGGAAATGATTATGTTTTCTGGAAAGTTAAAATGGAAGCATTTATACATTCTCTAGATGTAAGGATGTGGGATGTTGTAACAACAAAATACACTGTTCCAGCGTCAGTTCCTACTGATGCTGATGAGAAACTAAAATTTGAGTTAGATAAGAAGGCTAGATATGCACTTCTTTGTGGTCTTACTAGAGATGTCTTTGCCAAAGTCATTTATTGTAAATCTGCAAATGATATATGGGTAAAACTTGAAACTATTTATCAAGGAGATGACAAGGTTAAAGAATCTAAACTGATTACTCTTAAAACTCAGTTTGACAATCTAAAAATGAGTGAGGATGAAACCATTGTTGCATATTTCTTAAGAATTGAGGAAGTTGTGAATGCTAGGAAGGGTCTAGGTGAAGACATAGAAGAACATGATGTTGTTTCAAAGGTTATTAGATCAGTCCTACCTAAATTTGAAACAAAAATTTCTACATTAGAAGAAAAGAAAAGTTTTTCAAAAATGACCTTACATCATCTTCAAGGAACTCTAACTGCATAGGAAATGAGAATTAGCAATCAAGCTAGTTCTTCATCAAAAGAATCGGCCTTTAAGGTTGAAAAGAATGATGAGAGTGATTCAGATCTAACTGATGCTTTAGAAGCATTATTGGTTAAAAGAATGGCAAAGAAATATAAAAGCAAATGCTTCAGTTGTGGTCAATTAGGACATTTTGCTGCTAGATGTCCAAATATTGAACTTGATGATTATGAGAAGTTTTCTAGAAAGAAACCTTGGAATCAGAATCAAAGGTTTAAGGATTTCAAAAAGAAAAGTCCTTAATTGTTGAAACAGTCTTATTTGCTCAAAAATCTGCAACATGGGTGTTGGATAGTGGCTGTTCTCATCATATGACTGGATGTAAGAACAAGTTCAAAACCTTAGAAAGCTTTGATGGAGGTTTTGTACGTTTTGGCGATAACTCAGGAGCTTATATAACAGGAAAAGGCTCAATAATCTTAAATAATGATACACCAATACATGATGTGTACTTTGTTGAAGGGTTGAAACATAACCTTTTAAGTGTCAGTCAGATATGTGATAATGGATATTCTATCTCTTTCAATGCAAAAGAATGTCATATTAAAAATGGGAAAGATAGAGTCATTGCCAGTGGGTTAAGAACAAATGGTAATCTGTATAATCTGATAGATTCTACTATTCAAGAAACATCATTGGTCAATACCTGCTTTATGAGTCAAGTAGAAGAAAATTGGCTATGGCACAAAAGACTGGGACATTTGAACTTTGATAATCTTGCTAGAATCAGCAAGAACAAAAAGGTCAGGGGACTACCACAAATAACTAAACCTGCATCTGTTTGTGAAGAGTGTATAAAAGGTAAGCAAACAAGAGTTTCTTTTAAAACAAAAGAATATCTGTCAAATAGACCACTTGAACTAGTACACACTGATTTATGTGGTCCAACAAAAACTGCCTCTTTAAATGATGAAAAATATTTCATGCTGTTTATAGATGATTATTCAAGAATGGTTTAGGTAACATTTTTGAAACATAAATCAGAAGCCTTTGAACGTTTCAAAATTTTCAGGAAGATGGTGGAAAGAGAAACTGATTTAAAACTGAAATGCTTAAGATCAGATAGAGGAGGAGAGTTTACTTCTCAAGAATTTATTGAGTATTGTGAAAAACGAGGTATAAAAA